>PVJS01029062.1:0-25052 GCA_004027185.1 Glis glis
CCCAGGGGCGTTCTACCTCCGCGCTACACCCCCGGCCCTATTTTTTTATACTTTATTTTGAAACCGGGTCTCACGAAGTTGTGGAGGGCCTCACTAAGGAGAGAGAGAGAGAGAGACAGAGAGAGAGACAGAGAGACAGAGAGAGAGAGAGAGAGAGAGAGAGAAAGCTGAGGCTGGCCACGAACCCGGATCCTCTGGTCTCCGCCTCCCAAAGTACTGCGATTACAAGCGTGCGCCACCACGCCCGGCTGGTTTACTCCACCTTGACACAGAGGACCTGAGTCTGATGTGACTATAAAACTGGCAATTCATGCTTCTCTGGAATTATCTTTGGACTGGTTTACTGTACACGCCTTTTCTTTTCTGTTTCTCCATTTTCATGTCTTTTCTCAAACTTGAGTAAACATTGCATTAATATTAGCAAATACAGAATAGAATTATTTGTTCAAAATAGATAAAAGTGATTATATTGATGTATTAAGAATAACAGCATAGGCCTGTCCTGGTGGTGCATGCCAGTAATCCCATTACTTGGGAGGCAGAGACAGGAGAGATGCAGGTTCAAGGTCAGCCTCAGAAACTTAGCAAGACCCTGTTTAAAAATAAAAAAAATAAAGTAGGGCTAGGTATGTAGCTCTGAGGTAGAGTGTCCTTGGGTTCAATCCCCAGTACAAAAAAAAAAAAAGGAAAAGAATAACAACACGGTTTTAAGGAGGTGAGTCAGTGAGATTTGTCAGACACCATCTACTTTTCGAGAGTGGTATTTGGCTGAATTTGGGTTTGGAGCTGTGCATTTGCTAAGAAATTATATAGATGGCCATGAATTGCTCCTGCCCTGCGTTGGTGGCTAGAATATAAAAGAGTTGAAGTTTGAGAAGCAGGAAAAGCATTACTCCAGAAGAAGGAGAGAAAGGAAGTGTGGTGTTTAAGGAAAGTGGGTTTCAGAGTCCCAACAGGGGCATGCCTCTGTTCTGCTCTGAGTCAGCCCCATGTGCTCGCTGATCAAATGAGGATGGAATAATCTGGTGCGTTCACATGCACGTCTCCTCCCTGCATCATAACTGAGGTCTCTTCAGTGTGGAGGCAACCTGGCCAAAGCTGAGTGAAGAGAAGCTGGTAGCCTCACCTTCACGGAGCAGGTGGACATGGCCCTGCATGGAAGGCTGCAGGGAACCTCCTCCCAGGTCAGTTCTGGAGGAGCAGACTGGAGTTAATGCAAACAATCTGGTGATGACACTTTGTGACAGGTAAGAGCTACTGGGACCATTAAGAATAATCACGGTCATGTGGTGAGTTAAGCACATTCAAAGAAGAGAAGAATAGCAATCATGCTTGGCCTGGGAGAGCCCAAAAAGAACACAGTTCGGGACTCCTTGACGCTGCATAGTGATGGATTGTCCTATCTCTGTGCACAGATTTCAACTTTGCACCCAGATGGGTGACAATAGCCTTTTGTCAGACTGTTATGTCACTGGCATTCTAAATATCCATCACAACGTGACTACAGCTGAAGGCTCCTACTTCCTGGTGCTTGGGACCTTGAGTCACTGTGGTCCAGGGTTTTAATGTTCCCACTTCCTACTTAGTCCCCATCACCAAGACAGGCAGTAGCTCATCCCAGGGTGTGCCTGTCTCGTGCTTTCCCTTGATCTGATGATTTCCTTGTCTCTATCATGGGAATAAACAGAAACAACAACAACAACAAAATGAATGGCTTTGGAATTATGCTGCTTTTCAAGATGGTCAAGTGTCTCACAACCTAGAAGAACAAACCTCGTGGTAACCAGGTTAAATCAGCCACCGTTATCTATTATGCCACAGATAACCTTATTGTTTAGTATGCAGCCCCGACTTTGCTAATGATTGAACACATTTTACTTAGGGGAAATTGTTATGCTAATTCAACAAACTTTCATGAGTGCCTCATTTGTGCCAGCCATGGGCTTAATCAAATAAATGGCAGGCTCCGGAGGAAGCTACAAGTGTGAACTGGGGTACAAAGCCAAAGGTTGGTTATAGAATTTAGTACAGAAGAGGGAGGGACTGAGTCTACCTGCACAAACTGAAAAGCCTGCACAGAGAGGGTGGTTCCTGGCTTGCGTTTTTAAATGACAAACAGAAGTTTGCCTCTTTGCAAAGGAAAACATGTGGATCTGGGGAAAGCAGCGTGACTCATGGGCTATGGGCAGTTCCTCATGACCTGAATACAGATTCTGAGAGAAGCCTCAGCAAAAGAGGAGGCTGAGGTCCAGGTGCCAGCCCATTGAGGAGTTTGAAGATAGCTAGAGTGAGGTTGGTGCCAACCTGGAGGCAGCAGAGGACCTGTTAAGGATTTCAGTGGAGGCAGAGTTAGGATCAGTTTGTTGATTAAACAAAAAGGAAACATAGTCATCCCTCTGTGTCTACATGTTCTCTACCTGCAGATTCAATCAACCATGGAATGAGAAATATTTTAATTGAGTCTGTGATGAACATGTAAAGACATTTGTTTTGCTTGTCCTTGTTCCCTAAACAATACAGTATCTCAGCTATTTACATAGCATTTCCACTGCATTAGGTATTATAAATAACCTAGAGATCATTGAAGGTATAAGGGAGGGTGCGCATAGATTATATGTAAATAGTACTCTATTTTGTATAAAGGAATTAAGCCTATCCAGATTGTGGTACCAAAGGGAGGATGTGGAAACAATACCCCCAAAATGACAGGGGACAAACACTTGTCATGCAAGTGCCAAAGGTGTCTTCTTAAGTCCAAACTCATTCTTTTTAAGCTAACATCCACTTGCCACTTTAGTCTCTGAATTAGGTCAAATAGTATAGAAGATCACTCCAAATGGAACCCATTGCTTTAATCAAACATTGGGGTTTCTGGCAAGGGAAAGGGGCAGGTTTCCCATAAACTTTTTCATTGCTTATTATTGTTAGATATACAATGACCCCTTGAAGAGCTCATGAATTGGTTTTTGGAGTTGATGTCATTGAGTCATGAGGGTTGTAATCCCAGCAGTGGATAAATCCATTGTGATGGATTTACCTAGATGGTGGTCTGGGCTGCTGGTCCGGTGTGGCTGGAGAAGGCGGGTCCCTGGGGGTGCATCCTTGGGGATTATATATGATTCCTCCTCCCCCTGGTTGCTTTCTTGCTTCAGGCCTCCATGATGTGAGGAGCACAGCCCATGTGCTCTCCCTCTCTCTGCTTCCTGCCACCATGCCCTGAGATCCACAGTCCCCAGCCTCATGTGGACTGAACCTGAAACCATAAGAAAATAAATCTTCTTTCCTCTAAGTTATGTGGTCAATCTTTTAGATTATACCCGTAAGAATGCTGACGTATACAATACTATACAACTTCATCTCTGAACTATGCTCATAGCCATGCTTCTTCCTGAGAACTCACCACTCCAGGCTCATGGCTCAGGTGTTGGAGCAGTGCCCCCTGACTGTGCCTGTGACCCGTCTCTCCTGTCATAGGCTGCAGACAATCCCCTGGTTCTTTGTGGTATTTGCTGCAACCTGGGTGGCACCGCCTCACTTTTGATTTGTTCTCAGATCCCAGAGACAGAAGCAGCTTTGCAGCCTGTAGGTAGTGATAGTAGACCCATGATCAGCTTCTCCTGGCAACTGATCACTCAACTGGGATTCCAGGCCTTAATACTTCCACAGCATCACAGTGCAAATGTTCCCAGGGTGTTACGTGTCTGAAGGATTAGTGATTGTTCAAAATAATCACAGTTACCTGTGGCTGAATGTCTCAGCTCAACCCCAAGCTAGGATGGCAACCACCCCACATGCTGTTGCACCTAATGTCTCACTAAACAGTCACCTAAATGTCATGGGGTATGTTGTTAAACCAGCTGTGAACTCTAGGAAACATTATCGAATAATAATATCATTGCATTTTCATTCTCTCTCCACATTACCTCCCCAGTTTCAGACCTTAGACAATAAATAAAAGTTCCCATGGACAGGACATTTTTGTTTGTTTGTTTTGGTCTGCTGAGGGTCCAGGCTTCAAAATACTCTCTGATTTTTGTAGAGTTGATTTTCCCTTTGTCTATTTTGAGAAATCATGATTTTCTGGGAGTAAAGGATGCTATCAGAACTGGGCAATCTTAAATTACTTTTGCCAGGTAATAAATGGCAGTAGTAAAAAATTAGAAAGACTCTTCTCAAAACAACAGTGAAAAGAAAGCAATCTCGAACAGGAGCAGGCATTACCAGGCTTGTCACGCCAGGGTTGCGTGGAATTAGGGGTGCAATTTCTTCATTTCTGCCCCATTAGGCACTTATCAGGGCCCCAAATGAATTGAGCATCTACATGCATTAGACAATTTGTAGGGGGCTTTGCACATACTGTCCAATTTATGTGTCATAATGAAACTTCAGTGTGGGCATTACTAGTCTCATTTTAAGTGGGGGACAAAGGCTCAGAGTGATTAAGGAACTTGCCTACAATCATATTGTATTGAGGTGGGCTAGGATTGAATACAAAACTCACAATTTCTCACCTTTTTTCCCCATGTTTTGCAACTTCATAAATATCTATCCACATTTCTAAGCAAAGACATTGAATTATGAGGACACAAGGATGTCAATAAAACAAATGGGTTTAATTAAAACAATAACAGTGATAACTAAAACAAACACATAACCAAGAAAGAACAATGTAGTTTAATGCCTAAACTCCTAAAACACTGGCATCTTTCCTATATGGTAGGAATGCTCAGAGACATGAGATAGGGCTTTTGCCTCTCTGAAACTGCCACTTGGGTGGATAAGACACATTTATACACAAGTAGTTCCATTCATTCCTTTGACCATTAATTCATTCATCACTTATTTTTATGCTTGGGATTCTAATAGATGATAAAGAATCAAGACATTGGACAAGTCAGACTCAATCCCTGCATGCACGTCAAGTCAGACCCAATCCCTGCATGCAAGGAGCTTGCAGAATAGTGGGAGAGATGTGCATATCAGATAACTGTAAGCTAGACACCAGGTAAGTTCAGCATGCCCTTCAAGACCAGAGAAGCTCCACCTAATGCCCATCTCACATGCCATGGTAAGCCCTTGGCTTTCCTCAAGACCTCTGCTGATCCCGGGAACTTAGGGTTTTAAGAGGTGTTCTCATTCTTTATTTTTTCTTGAGGGGATTTTTCAGAAAGCAAGCATAGACATGTAGCACTGTTCTGATGAGGCAGGGCAGAGGACTTGAGAACAGGGAGGGTTAGAAGAAGTCATCTGTACAGAGAACAGAAATAGGGAAGTTAATAGATAAAGGGATGACAGTACAAATTAATACAAAACTTTAGTCCCAAGAGTGATCAAAGGTAAAAAGATGAGGGAGAAAGGATGAGGTGGTACCAGGAGATTAGAAGGGCCCACTGACCTTCGGAATGGAGATTCAAATTAAGGATTGAAACTGGGCAAAAGGCATTGGGTCCCCAAGACCCAATTCTGACCAATCACAGAAGAGCAGATGGGGGAATGAACCACAAGAAGGAATAAAAGCTCACCTCCCAGGAACTTCAATAATTACTCTCTTTAAGGGACTCCTCCCTGTATGATGGGAGCTATTTTTGTCTTATATGTTTCCTTGACTTAAAAAAATTCTTTGTATTCCTTTACCCACCTTTCTATAGTCTGTTGGCTTTTAATTACAGAGAAAAGAACCCAATAGAAAAGAATCCTATTGGGCAGAAAAGGAAGAATTTGATTACATTTCCAATGACCCTGTACAAAAGAACAGTGTCACTCACAGAACTCCCTCAGGGCTGCTCTGCAAGGTGGGCACAGGAACAGAAAGACTTAGAGCTGGCTATTAACTTCTCTGTAGGTGGGACATTCCTCTTCCTTGCTGCCATCTCCACCTTGCTCCAGTAGCTTGTGTAGGACCTCTCTCATCTCTGTTATTTCTCCTTTCTTTGCTCCCCTGTCTAGCCCCAAAGTCAACTCATGACTTGTGTGGCCCAATTTATCTCTTTGTTGCTCCTCCAACTCCTGTTCTTAGGGCCCTACTTGCTGTCTCTAAGTGTCTGTTCAAAGTGATTTCCTAAACTAAAAGCATCCTCCATGAGGCACACCTAGCTGATGAAGCAGTACTAATTCTCTCCCAGTATATAAAAAGTTCCGAGGTTAATGGTATACCTATTGGAGACTGAAAAAGAGCAGGAAGCTGTGAGAGCTGGAGCAGGGTGGATCAACTGAAACAAGATCAGTTCTGCACCTGAATCTACCTGAGCCGCCTACCAGATGGCAAGGCCAGGTCCTCATTACCCCAGTCCAGCTGGTAAACAAGGGAATCACCGTTGGTCAGGCAATCAGGACCAGGCAGGCCCTATCTCAAAGCACGCTTGCACAATTCCACACTCAGAAGACCTGGGGAAATTAAAAGATCCTAGCTACACCTAGTTCCTTTTCTTCCTTTCTCTCTAATTTCTGTTCTTTTTCAATAAACAGCTTCATTGAGACATATTTATATTTTACAAACAAAAAACTGCACATAGTTAATGGATACAATTCAGTGAGCTTGGACACCTACTGTATGTCTAATGACTAATACCACAATCGAGGGAACAGCTGTATTCTTCATCCACAGAAGATTGTCATGTCCCTTGTCTTGTGTGTGCTAAGAATATGTAACATGAAATGTACCCTATGAATCAAATCTTGAGTTCTTCTCAGAATGTTGTTGACTATAGGCATCTGTAATACAGCAGAACTCCAGAGCTAAATCATCTTGTATAGCTGTGACTTTATGCCTGTTGAACAATCTCCTATTTCCCTCTCCTCTGCTCCTCTGACTCCCTGGTAACCACTCTTCTGTTCCCTGCTTCTTTGAGTTTGACTATTTTAGGAACCCTAGATATGTGGAGCCATGCAGTATTTGCCCTTCAGTGAAAGCTTACTTTACTTAGTGTAATGTCCTCCAGGTCCATCTATCTTGTCATGAATGGAAGGATTCCCTTATTTTCCATAGCAGAATGATATTTGAATATATCTATATGGTGGATAACACTGCAATGAACATGGGGTGCAGACATCTCCTTGAGATCCTGATTTCAACTTTTTATATATACTCAGGATTTCGGGATCATATGGTAGTTGTACCTCTAATGTTTTGAAGAAAGTCCATACTTCTTTCCACAATGGCTACACCATTTTATTTTCCCACCAACAGTTTACAAGAGTTCCCTTTTCTCCACATCCTTGCCCACAGTTGCTATCTTTTGTTGATATGATTATGACCATCCTGATAGGTGTGAGATGGTATTCCATTGTGGTTTTAATTTGCATCCCCCTGATGATTAGCAATGCCGAATACAAGTCTGGTTAATTTTAGGTGTCCATTTGACTGGATTAAGGGATACCTAGATAAGTGTCAAAAAGATATCTCCCTGGCCGGGCATGGTGGTGCACGCTTGCAATCCCAGTACTTTGGGAGGCAGAGACCGGAGGATCCAGGTTCGCGGCCAACCTCAGCGCTCTCTCTCTCTCTCTCTCTCTCTCTCTCTCTCTCCCTGTCTCTCTCTCTCTCTCTCTCTCTCTCTCTCTCTCTCTCTACTTAGTGAGGCCCTCTGCAACTTCATGAGACCCGGTTTCAAAATAAAGTATAAAAAAATAGGGCTGGGGGTGTAGCACAGAGGTAGAACATCCCTGGGTTCAATCCCCAGTACTGCAAAAAAAAAAAAGATATCTCCCAGTATGTCTGTGAGGGTGTTTCTGCAAGACACTGGCATTTAAATCAGTGGACTGAGTAAGAAAGGTCCACCTTCGCCCCCTGAAAATGGCCATTATCAAATCAGCTGAGGGCCCAGATAGAACAAAAAGATGAAGAAAAGGCAAATTCACTGTCTGCTGGAGCTGGAACATCTTTCTTCTCTTTCCCTTGGACATAAGTACTCCAGGTTCTTGGGTTGGAGTGTAGCTTGGTGGTAGAGCACTTGCTTAGCATGTGTAAGGCCCTGAGTTCAATCCCCAGCACCACAAAAACAACAATAAAAAAAAAATAAAACCAGAATGAACTCCAGGTTCTCTGGACTTTGGTCTCCAGGACTTGCACCAGTGGCCCCCCAGGTTCTCAGGTGTTCAGTCACAGAATGAGAGTCACTCCACTGGTTTCCCTGGTTCTGAGACCACAGCACTTGGACTGAGCTACACTACCAGCTATCCTGGTTCTGAAGCTTGAAATCAGCCTATTGTGAGGCTTCCCCCACACTCACATGAGCCAATCCCCCTAATAAATCCTCTGTCATATGACTATGTGTCTATCTAGCTCATCTCACCTATTGCTTATGTCTCTCTGGAGAACCCTAACTAATGTTGGGCTCTCCACCCAGTGCCATGAAAGGGCCTGGTGGACTAGCAGAAGCCTGCTCTAGAGTACCGGGCCTCTTCCAAGTGGCAGTGACTCAGCATATCAATGGCAAAGATGGCGTTGGCGGACCCCTCAGAGGGAGGTCCCGCGGATAGCCCTACCTAACCTCAGGAGGGCTATGATAGGCAGTTACCTCCTTCGGTGCTCACGGACAACAGGTGCCTTCACCTATGATAGGTTACAGGGGGGCGTAATGACCCGACCGTCCCTTGCCATTGGGCCCCACCCTACTGCCCGGGAGCTTCCTTTATGACCTTTACTTTAAAAGTGAGATTGTCTTTCTAATAAATGAGGTCTTGCTTGACTTGTCTCCCGGCCCGTGTTGTTTGTTCGAGCCGTCAACGCTTACTTCCCTGTCAGTTCGTGCCACTCTCGGGCTGAACCCCGAGAAACTAATACAAACACCTTCTCGTGTACCTGTCGGCCATCTGCAGATCTTCTTTGGAGAAATGTCTATTCACTTCTTTTCCCCATGTTTAAAATGAGTGTTTTTTCCCTTTACTTTTTTTTCAATTGAGTTGTGAGTGTTTCTTATGTATTTTGAATGTTACCCTTGATGCCAAGAACGCACAATAGGAAAAAGACAGTCTCTTCAAGAAACGACGTTGAGAAAACTGTATATTCATATGCAAAAGAATGAAATTGGACCTATATCTTACACCACATGCAAAAATAAACTCAAAATGGATGAAAGACAAACTGAGGGCCTGAAACTGTGAGTCCTAGAAGAAAACATAGGGGAGAAGCTCCATGAAATTGGTCTTGGCAATGATTTCTTGGATATGACATCAAAAGCACCGAAAACAAAAGCAAAAATAGAGAAGCAGGATTACATCAAACGAAAGCCCTTCTGCACAGCAAAGGAAACGAGCAGGATGCAAAGGCAGCCTATGGAATGGGAGGACGAGTTGGCAAGCCACGTATCTGAAAAAGGGTAAGTATCTACGCTTGTCCTTAAAGCCATTTCTGTTCACTCTTCAGGGGCCAAGCAAGGCTCACATTCACAGACACATGGAAGGCATGTCCTCCACTAAAAATGTGCAGCAGAGAGCTGTAAAGGATGACCCAGCCTTCCACAGTCCGCCCTTTGTCATAAACATGAAGTGCACTCTCCCTTTTTGCTTGCAGTCGCATTTCCCCTTCCCCAGAGGAGAGGATCGCGCTGCAGTCACAGCCGAAGGCTCAGGTCTGCAGTCGGGATGTCGTGATCACCTCCCCTGCAGCTCTGACCATAGCTCTATTTGCTCTGGGGAGCAATCTACTGACCAAAAACCAAAGCAACCAATCAAACAGTAAAACAAAACAAAACAAAACAAAACAAAGAACCATTTCCCTAGAAAACCAAAACACAATGATGCAAGAACTGTGTCATTCCAATAAAGACTCTGAAATCCTACTGACAGGCATTAATGTATCAAGACTCTGTTCTGCTTCTTCATCCATTGAATGCATTTTTCCTTTGATGTAGCTATGTTTCTTTTAACTATACTACTGGGCCATACATATCAAGAGATCAACAGAGAATGTCCGTACTTAAGGTTTGTATGCTCCCTCCCTGTATAAAGTTGGGGAACTGAGCCTCAGTTGAAGTCTAGACTGGTGAGTTTTTGAAAATTCAGCTCTCCCAAATCTACTGGGCTCTAATAGTCACTTCTAAAATTATTTTTTAAGCCGGGCGTGGTGGCGCACGCTTGTAATCCGAGTACTTTGGGAGGCGGAGACCGGAGGATCCGGGTTCGCGGCCAGCCTCAGCTCTCTCTCTCTCCCTGTCTCTCTCTCTCTCTCTCTCTCCTTAGTGAGGCCCTCCGCAACTTCGTGAGACCCGGTTTCAAAATAAAGTATAAAAAATAGGGCCAGGGGTGTAGCGTGGAGGTAGAACGCCCCTGCGTTCAATCCCCGGTACCTCAGAAAAAAAAAAAAATAAAAAAATAAAATTATTTTTTAAGCATGAATTTTTATTTCTCCAGACTTAATTTCTGGTACTTAGATTTCATGGGAGACCCAAGACAATTTTCCTTTTACCTGAATCACTGTGTCTAATAAAAGCAATTCAGTAGATTTTTTTTTTTTTGTAGTTTAACAGTTTATTGATTCCTTTGATTTGGTCTTTATCACAACACTGAATTTTAATCAATTTATGAGTCTTAAAAGTTAGAGACTGAAAATCAGTTACATTTGCCAACCCATCTCCACATTACTGAAACATGATCTGTCCAGGCCATTCTCTTCTTGATTCCAAACTGGACAATCCCTTCCCGATCTCATCTTATTTTATTCATAGACTTTCATCAAATGTAACCATTAGTAACCAACTCAGCCTACCAAGCTCTCTATTCCTGTCTCTTTGCCTAAAGCTATGATTTTGTTGGGACATGTTTGATGTTTGTTTCCCATGATCCTACAGAGGTAGTTTTATGAGCATTTCCTTGCACCCTTATATGGATCCTCATGCTTAAAAACTCTGTGGAGAGACCTCTCTGTACATCCCTGAAGTCAAAGCCATGGACTTTAGAGTTATTGTTATAGAAATATTCCTTCTTTGGTGCTATGCACATGTTATAGTTAGATATGAAATGGCCCCCTTGAAGAGCTCATAAATTGGTGTTTGGAGTTGACATAATTGAGTCTTGAGGATTGTAATCCCATTACAATGGATTTTCCCAGTAAGGGGTGGATTGCTGGGGGTACAGCCTTGTGGATTATATCTATGGTTCCTCTTCCCCCGGATTCCTTTCTTGGTTCCAGCCTCCATGATGTGAGGAGCACAACCCATGTGCTCTCCCTTTCTCTGCCTCCTGCCACCATGCTCTGAGGTCCACAGTCCACAGCCTCACATAGACTGAACCTGAAACCATAAGAAAATAAATCTTATTTCCTCTAAGTTACATGGTCAGGTCTTTAGATTATGGCTGCAAGAATGCTGACAGGGAACAGCATATATACAAAATTATCAGTACCAACCTCAATAACATGTATGAGGAAGGGGAAGGAGGGGGGTGAGATCTGGAGGGACCCACACCAAGTGCTGTGTACGTGTATGTTCCTATCACTCTGAATCCAATTATGATGTATAATTACAGTGCACCAATAAGATTATATTTAAAGAGAAATATTTGTACCAATTTCTATCCATTGGGATGAGCTTTGTTATACTATAGGACCAAACAATCCAAAAAATCAATAAATAGAGCAACTTCATTTTGTAAAAGTTTTTTCACTCTCATCAAATGACCACTGCAGATAAGCAGTGGTATTCTGCTTATCAAAGTTGATCAAGGATCCATACCGAGAAATATCCCATCTTTGGCACATGCTTCTAGGATCTTGAAGCTGGAGAGGAGAGTTTGTGAGCAATGTGCCAGCTCTTAAAGTTTCCACTTGGAAGCAACAAGGGTCGCTTCTACTCGTATTTCACATGACTAAATCCTGAGACATCTATGGGCAAAGAAGGGTAATTATCTCCTAGGTAGAAGCAGTAAATATTTCTGAACATAGAGGGGACTAGTAGGAAGTGTTAAGGGAGAATTTTTATGGAAATGAGGTTTATCCAGAAAAATATATATACTTTAGTGTTAACATTGAGTACAGGAAATGGCACATGCTACATTCTCCAGGTGAGAAGTGTCTCAGAAAGCCAATGGTTGTATGTTTTCTCTCCTATACAGAAGATAGAGAGAAAATAGAAAACAAAGGGGACTTCATATAAAAAAGACCAGTAGAATAGTGAGAGGGGATTGGCAGAAAGAGGTGAGGAGGAGGAAAAGGAAGATTGAGCAAGGAAATAGTTCAAATAATGGTATGCCTTACGTGAAGATACTACTGTCAATCTCACTAACTGTACAGGGAGAGAGTGGGGAGAGGGGGAGTCAGAGGAACATACACCAAGTGATAGGTGCATGTATGGATGTATCACTTTGATGTATATGACATATCATTACAATGCACCAATAAAAGTATTTTAAAAAGGAAGCAGAAGCATGGCACAGCCTCAAAGAGAAAGCCTGTATGGCATGAGATGATGAGGGGGATTTTGGCAGAAGCCAGATAGTGGTGCCATGTCTTAAGTGCTTTAATAGCAATCGACAGAAACTACAGGGGGAACAGGGGGAGAGGAGGACAATGTACAGAGTTTAGGATTTTTGAAGATTTCTTGAATAAGTGGGACAATAGATATTGATGATGATTTTGCAGTTTGGGGAACTTTTAGAGAAAGGATGGGCATTTACTCTAGAGCAGTGTTCCAAGCAGCCAAGTCCAGCTGTCCCAGGGTAAAAGAAGTGCCAGCAAACAAATAGCCCAGAATTAGCAGTGGGTGTGGCCGCGGAGCCTGGCCTCCTGCCAACATCTGGGAGAGATCACTAATGGCTGGGTTGGCTTTCTGCACCTCCATTGTTTAGTGTGGTTTTTAATCTATACCAGCAGGATTCAAACGACATGAGTGAATTCACAAAATTCATGATCTCAAACCAGAACTGACACCCCATACTGGCAAAATGTTCTGCTTCCCTGGCACTAGATTTCCATCCTTCTTGCTACTCAAGCATCCACCATGCCCTCTAATACTCATGGAAAATAGAAAGCGTCAGCCTCCAGACCCCTGAGATTCCTGCCACCAACTCCATGACCTATGCATGCACCAGCTTCTTCCCTGCCCCTCTGTTGGAAAGGAGGTTGGGCTCATCCTCTTATCAAGTGCCAATCCTTAGCAGAGTGTGGTGGCACACTCCTATAATCCCAGTACTTGGAAAGCTGAGACAGGAGGCTCTAGTGTCTGAGGACAGCCTCAGAAATTTAGCGAGACCTTCAGTAACTTAATGAGACCTGTTTCAAAATAAAAGATAAAAAGGTCTGGTGTTGAGCTCAAAGGTAGAATGTCCCTGGATTCAATCCCCACAACCAAAAAAAAAAAAAAGAAAAAAGATAAAGTCTATTTTCACATACTTCATATCATTCCTAAAAATACTTTTAAGTATTATGGTCAGCATACCAAAACAGCCACACAATAATGAACAGGAGATGTAATGCATGTCATTTTTTCCAGTTGGTTGCTATTTATTAATGCTCTTGCCACATTATTTTTGGTTTGGGTCTTTTGCCTCGCTAAGATATCTTCTCCAAGAGGCCATAAAGCCCTTTACACTATTTTATCCTCAAGGATGAGTACACAGCCTGGCACATGATAAATAATTGTTGAATAAATGACATCTAGGAACATAGCCTGAGGTCAAGGGTGGCCCCCAGGGTCACCATCTGTTCCAATCAAATTAACCTGCTGGTGCAGCTTCAAGACTTTGAGAAGCTGTGAATGTAGGTGCTACAGAAGTTGACAGTGAGTTCTTTTCTATTCCCCCTTGCTCTTGCATCCTAGTCCTAGAAGTCATCTGCCAAGACTCGAATAGAATACGGACAAAACAGAAGTTCAAATTAATACATTTTCTAACCATTCTTCATATTATTCAGTGATTAAAGACTTTTATTTAGCATGGCAGATCATTTTCATTCATCCCATTGAAATGTTCATTCAAATATGTTAAAGTACAATCTACCAACACAGGAAGTTAAAGATAAAAATGGACCATAGATTCAACATGGGACAATATTTTTCTTTTTTTTGGCAGTACCAGGGATCGAACTCAGGGGCATTCCACCTCAAAGCTACATCCCCAGCCCTATTTTTTATTCTTTATTTTGAAACAGGGTCTCACTAAGTTGCAGAGGCCTCACTAAGTAGCTGAGGCTGGCTGCAAACCCGAATCCTCCAGTCTCAGCCTCCCAAGTACTGGGATTACAAGTGTGTGCCACCACACCCGGCTCCAATATTTCTATTTTTTAAAAAAATGCACTCTATTGTATGTAGGTGCTGAGAAATGTATTCTTGGACTAAATATCTCACTCTTTATCCTGCATGTCAAAATAAATCAGATGGCTCCAAAAACGCTAGGAAAAGACTTCTGAGTACTCTTTGAGGGATTTCAGAATTTCAGGATTTGTGCTGACTATAAAATGAGCCAAGATACAGCCAAGCAAAGAAAATTAAGTGAAAAAAATAATGTTAAACATAGATCCAGACAGACCCTCTTACCGTTATCGTTGAGTATCTAAGTCACCTACAGCCCCATGCTCGCTCAGCCCCCGATTCTGTTCCCACTCACAGACTCACAATCTATAGAATAATAAAAGGAAAAGGGAAAATTTTGAACAGCCTTATACCTGAGGATACTGACTCTGTAAGAAGACCTTTTATTTTAAAGAAACCGGGCTCATGGGACAGCGTGTGCAACATGTGTTGACTTTTCAGTGAAATTCAGCCAAAAAACGTACTGCAGACTGCTGACTGCTTCTAACTCTGCCATGGTCAGAGAAGCTGACCAACCGGTAGGTTCAAACCCAAGATAGAAAGTAAAAGTGATGAATACATTCATCCTAACACAAATTAAGGGAGTGCTGGGCACTTGGATCTGAAATTAGGATGGCATATGAAAGACAGAAGCTGGTAGTACCCAAGAGTGTTAACCCAAGGATGCTTACCATCCTGGGAAAAAAGGGCTCATCCAATCAAGGATGAGAAACACGGATGGTAGCCAGTAAAATTCTGCTTCATGAGAGCAAAAGGAATGTGAGTGTGTAAACTAAAGAGAATAAAAATTTTGAAATGAAAATTACTTATTATTACAACATATATAACATAGGGGATGCTACCAAAGTTATTTCCCAAATAAATTATATCTGCTTTTTTTGTGTGTGTACTGGGAATTGAACCCAGGGGTGCTCTACCTCAGAGCTACATCTCAAGTCCTTTTTATTTTTTATTTCGAAATAGGGACTCGGTAAGTTGCTGAGGCTGGCCTCCAACCTGCAATCCTTCTGTTTTGGCTTCTCAAGTACTGAGATTAAAGGCATGCGCCACCTCGCCTGGCAGAAATTATATCTTAAAATAACGGTGTGGTGGCGCACGCTTGTAATCCCAGTACTTGGGAGGCTGAGACTGGAGGATCTGGGTTTGCAGCCAGCCTCAGTTACTTAGTGAGGTCCTCTGCAACTTAGTGAGACCCTGCTTCAAAATAAAGAACAAAAAATAGGGCTGCAGGTGTAGCTCAGAGGTAGAATCCTCCCGGGTTCAATCCCCCATTCTGCAAATAAATAAATAAGTAAATAACCTATTTATCACAGAATAGCAAGTGGATATAAGCCAGACACAGATTTCAAGAAATTTAAGAAATAAAGGACTTCTCAAAGAAATAGAAACAAAGCAAACTAAAAGCAAACTAATCAAAATACAGAAAATAACAAAATGGATAGGACATTGTAAAGATCAATAATAAAATAATTTGAGTACAATATGAAATAATGAAAATGAGAGAGCAGACTTATGACATAGGAAAATAAAAGAGTTAGAAAAATTCAAGTTGGGTGGCTGATAGACATACTGGAATGTAAAACCTAAAAGCCTGTCAGATGCAGGGTTAGATGCTAATTGCTTTCACAGTGATGTTGAGTGGATAATTTCTAGATATTTTTAAGTTGTCAAAATAGTGGCAAGAATGAATAGAATGCTAATAAGGATAATACTATGGAATATATTATTTTTAAAAATTTAAGAAAGGATTAATTCCATAATATTTCATAAAGTCCGGGCACGGACACATAGACGACTGTCAACCGATTCATTTTACAAAACTTTCAAAACCCTGCCATCAAGATTTGAGATGTTGATGCATAAAAATAACAATTTAACATCGGCAGTTAAAATATGTTATTAAGTTAAATATTTTATGCTACTTTGAGACTTGAATAAGTGTATTTGTTTGCCACCAATTCAATATCCGTCCAAGGTCTTTTCTTTGATATATGTCTACTGATCAAAATTCTGAATTATGTTTTAGAACAAACAACAAATCATCTGAATTTCAAGTTTCGGTTCCCTGAAAGTAAAAAATGAATTTGAAGATATTTGCCAAGTCATCTAAGTCCAGATGTATCACCATGCAGCCCTGGAGGGGCTGTGGAGTTTTCTGGAAGGGGATGTAGATGTAGAGATGTCAATATTACCGCAGGCCCTGGAGCAGGCCCTGGGTAAACAGTAACAATAGAGATGATTTTAGCCAGTACAAATACTCTGTATGGTGGAGTTTCTCTAAACAACCAACAGAATGCAAGTGTAGGGGGAAAACTGAGAGATCGGCCAGAGTTGCTGAGGGCCAGCCCCCACACATCCAGCCCACCTGCAGGGTGTCACTAACTGTAGACATCTGTCCCAGTGTACGGACCTTCTCTCTAAGAACTAAAGTTGGGTACACTGCAGATACTGATGACCTGGAGACAGAGGAAGGTCGACCAAGAGTCTGCATGGCCTTCTCTCATTAAAGCCAGTCTGGAGAGGACCAGCGTGGAAAAGAAAGGGGAAAGGGCAGAAGTTACTGAGGGTCCAGAGTCTATCCTCATGCTGACCTTGTCACTGTCCACACAGGAGTCTGGGCCCTCACCAAGGATGTGATGGAGAAGACAGAGCACTGATCAGCCAGGACCACTGCCTGAGGACTGCAGATGCTTCTAGTTAGCCAACTTTCAACTCTACCACCTTCCCGCTGGGTCATCCAACAAGAAGAGAAAGAGAGAATAGCTAGCATTGAGACACTCGGGAAAATGACGCCCAAGACCTTCAGTGCTGGTTTGTCCTGTGGGCAGGTCAAGGACACACCACATTTCCTGGGGATCAGTGATTTGCTCCATGATTTTAGTTAGGGTTGTCCTCTCCTGAAGAGCTCTTCAAGGTAATCGAAAACATTCCTTAAAATTTTTACTTTCCAAACGCCCTAACCATTCTTAAATTGATTCATATGTGACCAAGTAGAGATTTTAAGAACTCATTTAAAATTTGTATTAAATCTTTTCAATGTGAGTTTTTTCAAAGTACAAAACTGTAACAGTATTAATCAGTTTTACCTTGAAATTTTTTAAATGGTTCGGAATGTTCCAGTGAATGGAAAAAAAGGGAACAAATGCAATTGTTGCTGTCTGAAATAAGAAGGGAAAAAAGTTAGTTACAATTCCAAGATTATACTTAGTTATACAAAATATATTTAGAAAAGCCAAATAATATTTAAATGCAATTTGAATATTATACTAAAAATTACATTTTAGATACCTCAAGATAATCAACTAAAATTTTACTAGGCCAATAACTCAGTAAGACAAAATAACCAGATAAAATACAGGTACAGAAAATTCAATAATTTTATTAGATATTAGCATTAAGCTTTCAGATGATAAAATGAAAAATGACCAGATCCAGAATAATAATGGAAATATGAAGTATTTAGCCTTAAATATTACAAGATTCATGTAAAAACAAAACTATCTGTATGATACATAAAACAAATATGACTATACAGAGCATTACTGTGTTTGGGATGAAAAAATTGAATACTATAAACATATTTTATTATTTATTTATTTTCTTATTCATGTGGTATTGGGGATTGAACCCTCCATTGTTTTACCTCCAGGACGCACCCTTAACCTTTTTTTTTTTCCTTTTTTTAATTTTGAAGCAAGGTCCCACTAAGTCGCTGGGGGTTTCAAAGTTGCTGAGGCTGGTTTGGAACCTGTATCAGCCTCCCAAGTACTGGGATTACAGGAGTGTGCCACCATGCCTGGCCAAACAACTTTTAACAATATATCTTCTAAAATTTTTCTATTATTAATTTACGGAATAAAATAAGTCAGACCAAAACCCTAATGAGGGAGCTGGCTGTGAGGATGAGGAACATCACCAGCTGTCATCAATGCCACCAATGGAAAGTGCAGAAGAAAATGCAAAGGCCTAAGAAACAGGAAGCTCCTGGTGACTGTGGCAGAGAGAGAGAGAGAGAGAGCAAAGCAATGTGTAGATTTACATACTAGCATGTACCTGAAGAACGCTATCCTCCCTGATGCCTATGAAGTATGCTAATGAATTATCTCCTTCTTAGTTTATAAGGAGGATTGACCTGTGTCTCTGTGTCTCTCATTTGCAATTGAAAGTGCACAATCGTAACTAGCTACTATATAAAAAGAGTCCTGACTCTATACAAATATATAATAAAATGTATATGATGGAATGTAATATGTAAAAATATTAAAATAACATAAATAATATAGTATTATAAAACATCACATTTTATATTGTATTCGCATTATAATAAACATAATCAATCAACATATGTGATTATATTTTTACTATTATATATCACTGTGCCATATATTTTATTAATAAATCATTTATTAATGTTATGTGCTATATGTTAACTAAAACATTATATCAATATATGATTGTATCATATATTTTCCAATAAAATATTATCAAATATATATAACATTATATAATATTTAAAATAAATTAAACAAATTATGTTACTATCTACTTATTTTTCAAAGCAACTTAGTATATGCAGAATAAAAAAAATCTTCCCTAACATTTGTTCTAGTTTTCAATAAAAGATTTTAAAAGTCTTCAATGAAAAGAAATAAATTAATGAATGAAAATTAGCTCTCAAAATTTAATAGTCTATAGTTTACAAAATATCTTCACATTTATTATGACTTTTTATCTTTCAGTAACCTCTAAAGATAAATCCCAGTGTAAATAAGTCATTGGATCAAGACTGCACATTTTTCAAGTAGCGCACCCCAAAAGAAAACCCAGCTGCTGTATTTGTTGTGAAAATGATGTTAGCTTTAGTAAGATCTTAGAGCTGCTGTCTTCCCATTTCTGGGTTGGGCTTTCCTGTCTGATAAGCTACCCTCATCTAGTAAATTATTAATCTACTCAAAAACAAGTTACCGTCAATTTGGAGAGCTGAATTCATTTTGCAGCAGAAAGGGTGCTTCCTACTTTCATGTCTTTGGAGCGATTTCCAACTAATCACTGAAGAAGGTGTTCTTGTGCATAATTTCTAGCTCATCTGTACACAACTGCTTGGGGAAAAGAGTGAAATGAAATGATTAAGTAGACAGAGATACAGGCTGAGATGCAGATCATCCTGGGCAAACTGATCCTTGGTAGTAACCCAGGAAATTTAACACTCCCTCTTCTGTGCAATTAAATTGAAGTGGGATTAATTAGCTGAATCACTTTAATCCCTGAGGGATGATCAGCATTTTTAAGAATGCAATATACCCCTACTAGTTTACCTTAGGATCAAACTTATTAGCAACCAAAAGCTTGGGACTGTCATGGTACTTTACCGAAAAGAACTCAAGATATTTTAGGCAAATGGTCCCAGGAGTGTTCGCAAAGGCTAACACTGAGTCTTATTTTGATGGGAAGTCTAATATCCAGATGGAAAATATTTGTTTAAAGGTTCAAATTGTTCTGTCGTTGACTGTTAGGGTTAGGAGAGATGAGGAAGAGCAGATGGCACAACCTTGCCACATGACAAATGTGAACACCCTCTACAGCCACGGGACACCTGCCGGAGGTCACACAGCCTGGTGTCAGAGATGATGCTGGGTGCCAGTGCTTCTGAATCCCTGCTTGGAATCTGCTACCAAAATCCACTGACAGGCGCAGAGGCTGGCCAACTCACCTTTGCCGAGTTCCCAGTAAATGCACTTTCAATCAGCTCCTTAATGAGGAATACACACATCCTCAAGTCAATACCACTTTCTGAATTGTGCTGGACCTTTTGTTTGAGATGGGAGCTACTGAAAGCTTCTAATTGGACTCTCAAGTATCACATTTCCAAAGCCCAGGGAACGACGATGTTAATAGTTGAGTGTTCACTGTTGTCTATTGTCCACACAAAACAGAGCACTTTTTATAGCTTCAGATTGAATGCCCTCAGAAATAATAGTGGTGATATGATTTCTGAGATTCATACAGTGTTCTGTAGAGTGGCATGCATTATCCCATTCTTGGGGTGCTTTGTCTTGCAGCAATTGATCACTAGCACGTAAAGTTGTCTGTAGTAGGGCAGGGTTGTAACAAAGTCCTGGAGTGTGTGGCACTGGCGTGGGAAGGTGCAGCTGCTGAGGCTGTTGGGGTCCCAAGGAGGAGGCTGGGGTACAGTGATCATTAAAACCAATACCAATAACCAATATAGCCTAAAAGACCATCACCGTGTTGTGCAGTAAGGAAACAAGTAGCAAAGCTGCTAGAAATTTTTTTAAAAATGTACCAAATTAACCTAGGTATGCAGATAGGGTTTCTAGGCAGAATATGGAAAGTGCCATTTGGCTTCTGTTCGCTCCATCTGATTAGGGATGGGAAGAGAAAAAGGAGCTAAAGAAAGAAGTACTCACTATTCGAACAGAACTCCCAACCCAGACTCATCAGGCTGGAAAGCAAAACTGTTACATTTCCAGCCTCTCTAGCTGGCAAAAGGCTCTCATGTCAGAAATGTCCTCGGGCTAAAGAGTAAAATGAGGATGTGGTCATGTGATCCTTGGTGAAGGTTCTGGAAAGACCCAGCTCTGTACGTTTCCTGGCTAGAAGAGAACACAGCTAAGACTCTTCAGTGTCCTCTCACTGCAGTTGGACACATGGTCTGTGGTTCTCTCAAAAGCGTGGCTTTTAGCACACGAAGTGACTGTCAGATCCGTAGAATGCCCCCAAAGTTCATAAAGGAGTTGTCGGAGTTAGAGCTAAAAGGGGCTGAAAATCATTCAAAAAGAAAAGTTTCCTGTGGGGCTCTCAACTAATGTCCTTCTTTCCTTCCTACTTTCCTTCCCCTCTCCTTCTCTCTCTCTCTCTCTCTTTCTTTCTTCTACTGGGGATTGAACCCAGGGACATTCTACCTCTGAGCTACACCCCCAGTCCTTCTTATTTTTTTTATTTTGAAATGTGGTCTTGCTAAGTTGCTGAGGCTGGCCAAGAACCTGTGATCATCCTGTCTCAGCCTCCCAAGTACTGGGATTAAAGGTGTGTGCCACCAAGCCCAGCTGGGCTCTCAACATTTTGCAGGCAGACAGGAAGCTGAGAAAGCTGTTCAGGTGAAAATATGGCCTATTTCTTATAGAAAAGAAAAATATACTTCATTGTGAATGTTGCTAGAGGGTGGAACCAAGAAACATGGAAAACCATGAGTTAGAGAACTAAGGGACAGACTGGGCCTAATCAAGGAAGAGTTCCTGTGCACACCTAGACACAGTGCCCAGACAACATGTAGCCAGCTGGACTTCAGACCTGCGATGGGCTCGAGACCTCCACTTACTTCTCATTCCTCCCCCTTTCCAACGGCACGCTTGCTGCAGCTCTCCTGCCCCGGTCTCACTGCCACGTGGAGATGTGTGAGAAGCAGACACATGTCTTCTCATTCACATATCTCTGGATCAAGACAAGAAGTAGCCATAGCCTAACCCACATCTGGGCCTGGTGTAGACCATGTGATCATGGACTTGAAGCTCATTGTCCTGATTTGATGAGCTTTTAGAGGTGTTGTTAGGACATAAGTGTGCTTTGCTCCTGGACAGGTATGTATCATCGTGGCCAGAAAAGGGACTGCTGTAGATGTCATACTAATGTCACCAGGTGAACCGCGCTTTCATTACTGTTGCCCATGTGCTGAGTTACCATCTTACCATCGCTCACACTGACTTGACCCAGATCTTGTTATGACCAGGGGGCATCAGCAGAAATGAGGCTTGCAAATGATCAATATGTTGTTGCTGGGAATGGAATCTTGCATCCTGGAACACTCCTGCTCCCCATGGGGAAGCCAGATCCAGAGGTGCCCCCCCTGGGAATGAAGCGCCACCAGGAGAGAAAGGCCCAGCCATCTCAGCGGTCCCCACTCAGCCTCATACCCAGTTATGCCCAGCTGGGTGCCATCATGAGGAAGCTGATGCGATCTAGCAAGAGAACTGCCCACCCACCAGAGTATCTTGAGAGGTGACACCCAGGAGCACCAGGATCTCTTAGGAACCAGGATCTGTGATCATTTGTAGAAGTAACTGGAACTGGTTTTTCAGCTCAGTTGAAGAAGATAGAATAAGATGAGTAACATCTTCAAACATTACAGTAGAAGAATTCTTTTCCACCTCTGATGGTATTTGTGCTCAAACACTCCATTAAGCGAAAGGGCAGAATAATGCCTTCAGATAAACCAGCTCTCAGAAGTTTATTTCCCATGGAATCTTCCCTAGAAGATAAACTCCAATAGATGAGAAATTAAACTAAGAAAGAGGACAAGATAGATTCCAGCAAAGAAACATCTAACCCACAAGACAAAATCATGTGAATAAGCAAATTCCCAGGAGAATTATACAGGAAGTTCCCATGGGAATAGCTATGCACAGGCTCAGCACATTAGAGGAGGAAGACAGAAGACTCCTAATGGATGGCAGCGGGAAAAAAAAGTAATTCAGTATGTTAAGAGGAGATTTATCTTCATGTTAGAGAGGTACAGATGCATTAATTATGACTTCTTAGAAATCTCAATGGATACAAAGTGAGAAAGTATTAATTCCAGGGAAAAAATTTACAAGAAAGAAAATGTTCATCACAATGAACATAAACCACTTTTGGGGGAGGGGTTGAGGAGACGTGCACATATGTGCACATATGTCTGTGTTAGGGGAGGTGGTGCAAGGAAGCGGAATCTGCCTCTTACACTGTAGGAGGTCACTAGATACTAATCACAGTGGAAAACTCAAGCAACAGAAACATGTGGATGCTTATAGAAATGTGGAGTGACTGCAGGAAAAGCCGGCCAGAGGGTGGGAAGTGGCCACCTCATTGAGGTGGGAATGGAAGCAAGAGGTGCTCTTTCTGTTATAAATATTATATAGAGATCCTTGACTCTAAAATTATATGCTTGAACTTCTTTGAATACATTAAAAGAAAATTTTATTTTCTGAACATCTCCATGATTGAAATTCACAATCACTAGAGAAATGAATCCTTCTTATGTTTTTGGATTAGCTGATATACCAGGGATGCTTGGGGGGAGGGACAATAAACATGACCTAGTGTTATAGTTCTATACAAAATATCCCCTAAAGAGTTCATTTATTAATGTTTGGAGCTGATGTAATTGAGTCATGAGGGTTGTAATCGCAATGGTGGCTAAATCCATTGTAAAGGATTTATCTGGGTGGTACCCTGTAGGTCAGTAGGGTGTGGCTGGAGCAGGTGGTCCATGGGGGTGTGGCCTTGGGAATTATATAAATGGTTCCTCATTCCCCTGCACCCTCTCTTGCTTCCGCCTCCATGATTTGAAGAGCACAGCCCATGTGCTCTCCCTTTCTCTGCCTTCTGCCGCCATGCTCTGAGATCTGCTATCCCTGGCCTCACATTGACTGAGCCCCAAACTGTAAGAAAATAAATATTATTCCCTCTCTAAGCTACATGGTCAGTCCTTTAGCTTATAGCTGCAAGAATGTGACTGGAACACCTAGAAAACAGAAACTCTGGGAGGGGTGGAAAGTAATTGATTTAACTTTGCAAATTCATCCATAGCATGTTCAGGCTGAGGAGAACACACCATGGGGCCCAAACACTTCAAGTTCATGACTTTACAGAGCTGAAGAATTCTGGGGAGCAATAGCAGAGGCAGGTTTTGAGCATGGACTGAGGCTGTCCCTGTACAGAGCTTTTAGTGGGACCCCTGAAATCAGAGCCTGGCACAGAATGTATGTAAGTAAAGCAAATGGAATGCCGTGAGATTGCAAAGAAAGGGATAATTAAAATTTCACTGTTTGGGGAGAAAGACAAGCAGTTTCCAAGGCACTGGGGGGAAATATGAAGAAGGGAAAAGCCAAGCGATTAACAAGGAGAATTATCCATGGAGCTTGGTGTCGAGGTGGAGAGCCCATGGAGGACAACAGCGGCTGCCACTCAGGGCTCTCTCCCTGTTGGCAATCTCTATTACAAAATGAGATCATTTCAATTAAATAAGTGTATGTGGCATAATAATGTGCTGCCACCCCTTCATTTTCTAAATTGCTGTCCCCAGGACAGAGGTCAGAGAACAGAAAGAACATCTGCTGCAAAATAAATCAGAGGAGATCTGGTTCGTTGCTCCTGCATCTGTCAAAATAGGCACTGGTTCCTTCAATCTCCTCCCAGGAGCAGCAGCCTACCTGCTTCCAGGGAAGGTCGGCCAACTTCTCAGGTGTTTACAGGTGGAGTGTTTGTTTATTCTCATTATCAATAAGTACCATTGGTCCCCTACCATGATAACAACACTCCTCATACATTCATGGAGATATTAAGATTGACAATAAATAAGTAAGCAAATAAGAACACATCCCATAGTAAGAAATGTAGTGTAGGGAATTAAAATAGTAGGGAGACAAACCGGGCATGGTGGGCATGCTTGTAATCCTACTAATTGGGAGACTGAGTCAGGAGGATCACAGGTCAGAGGACAGACTCAGCAAGTAGTACAATTCTCAGCAACCTAGCAAGACCCTGTTTCAAAATGAAAAAATTAAAAAAAAAACATAGGGCTAGGAGTATAGCTCAGAGGTAGAATGCTCCTGGGTTCAATCCTCAGTAAAACACACACACACACACACACACACACACACACACACACACACACACACAATAGCAGGGAGGTGACAACAAGCAATAGACTTTGGACTGAGTGGTCAAGGAAGACTGCTCTGTGTAGGAGACTTTTAATCGGTGACCCGCATGTCAGGGACCTGTCCCTGTAACAACCATGAGGATAAGACATTCTGG
>PVJS01029063.1:0-25054 GCA_004027185.1 Glis glis
GGGAGGGAGGGAGGAAGGAAGGAAGGAAGGAAGGAAGGAAGGAAGGAAGGAAGGGAAGGAGGGAGAAGCCCAAATGTGCCTGTCAACAGAATGCAAGAGGTATTAAAACTGGAGGCTCAGGGCTCAGGAACCCCTCCCTGATCCTGATCTCAGAGAGCACACAGTACTTGTGTTATGGTTCTTTAACTATCACTCCTGGGCAAGCTTTGCCTTCTGTATTGGACGATAAGCCTTCCAAGGGCAGGGCCTGGGAGATCATGCACAGCCAGAATGAAGAGGGAAGCTGGACTCCAAGCAAGACTCATCGCTTAGCTCCTGGGCAAACTTGGGCAAGTTATCCTCTCTTGGCTACGGTTTCCTCCTCTGTGAGATGGCGATAATAATAGTGCCTACATGCACACCCTGCAATGGAGATTAAGTTACCATTTGGAACAGTTGACCGTGAACTCGGGATCGGCTCTATACTCCCTTTAGTGCCTCCGGGTGCAAGGACTCCGGTGCAGTGGATACTCGTTAAATATCTGCAGACAGAACGCACCCCCCTCAGTCCTGTCCTAAACTCATCTCTGTTGAGTCAGGGAAGTCACTGCCTTCCTTCTCAGCCATTTGGGGGTGATACTGATAGCCCATCTAAATAACTCAGATCAAAAAAAATCTTAAATAATCCTCAATTTTTCCCTAATTACATTAAAACAGATTATTTCTAGCTTTCCCCTTCACTTTGAGCCATGATGTCTTAGGCTAACTTCCTCCCCAGAACTAAGGCCCACGGATTCTTTATTTCTTTACCTTCTATAAAGTATAAATTAGAAGTATAAATAAGAAGTCAAAGGGTATGCCTAATAGCTTGTTATATCCATACATAGAGATCGATATCTATCTATCTATCTATCTATCTATCTATCTACCTATCTCTATACAAATCTCTTCAATTAAAAAAGGTCTGTGAGCCAGACCCTGTAATCCCTGGTGCACACCTGTAATCCCAGCACTTGGGAGGCTGAGAAAGGAGGATCCAAGGTTCGAAGCCAGAGTATGGTAATTTAGTGATGCCCTGTTTCAAAATAAAAAATAAGGCCGGGTGTTTCAAAATAAAAAATAAGGCACACGCTTGTAATCCCAGTACTTGGGAGGCGGAGATCGGAGGATCCAGGTTCACGGCCAGCCTCAGCTACTCCGTGAGGCCCTCTGCAACTTCGTGAGACCCGGTTTCAAAATAAAGTATAAATAATAGGGCCGGGGGTGTAGCTCAGAGGTAGAACGCCCCTGGGTTCGATCCCCGGTACCGCAAAAAAATAAATAAATAAAAAGTGGTTGCGGGTATAGTTCAGAGGCAGAATGTCCCTGGGTTCAATCCCCAATACAAAAAAAAAATCTGCAGAAAGCCTCTGGAAAGACCTCTAACATTACCAAACACACCCATATTAATGTGACTTATCAAAGTACCACACATGAATTGCCACAAATGAACAATCACTACAGAGTCGAGGAGATAGCGTGATGCGATTTACACACACACACCACGTGTGATGAATAAATTCATGGTGGGAAAGATCAAAGGAAACGCTGAATTGTCGTTAATATGTACAGGGCACCACTGAAAATCATCTTCTTCATAAAACTGTTTAGAGGAAAATAGAAGAATCATTTGTTTAAATGAAAAGAGACACCACATGTGCTGGATTTCAAAAGCAGCATTCATTTTCATACACTCACATATTAGATTTAGCTAAAATTAGCTCAAGTTCCTATTTTTTAAAGGTCTTAACGGAATAAAGGTTTCAAGAGATTTTACTGAGTTGAGCGCAATTTCCAAGATGACTGAGCTTTGGAGGGGGACCCCCTTTTTATTCAGCTTACATCACCCCAATTCCTCCATCACCAACCTTCCCTTCGTCCAGGTCTTGGAGAGGAGGCACAAAGAGGCTGTGCCACACTGATACTCGGGCCACCTCCGCTGCCTCACCTCCTCTCTGTGCACTCTACATCACTGAATGTCACCCTCAAATTGAGTCCTCTCCTCCCTCCTGTCCAACTCTTTGCCGGGCACAAGAACCCAAAGCCCAATTTCAGAGGTCACTTTTATGCTAGTGACTCCTCCAAATGGACCTCAGAAGTCTCAGTCCACACTCTACTGTCTGCCTGACTCCAGAAACTCAGATGTCCTCCAGCCAGCACATCTCAGCCACCATGGCCTGGTCAGTTACAGCCTAGCCACTTCAACAGCTGCCCTCCGATGTCATCCTTCTCTTCCTGCAGAAATGCAACCCAGACCTCAGAGATAAAGCTGGAACAATCCTCCTCCTGAGTTTTTTTTTTTTCTGATCTCTCCTCCAGAGCATCATTCCTCTGAATTCCTCCCATTACAACGCACCCCAGTATAGGTACAACCCACCCCATTCTATTATGCGTTGGTTATTTCAGAGCCTTCCTTCTTTCCCCTGCCTGACCGTGAAAAATATAACCTCCTTCCGGTAGCTCTTACTCACTTTCATTTCCAGAGCACCATGAAGTAGTTTAAAATAAGCACGCAATGAATAAATGATTGAATCATTTTTTTACATAGATAGTAACTGTGAACCAGTTAGGTCAGAACTTGCTAGAGCTATATTATATTTATAAAATAACTGGAACCAGAAATAATTGTAATCCCAGCTTTCATTACAAAAAAAAACCTTAATGAATAAAACAGAGCACAACATGAATGATACTGTTTCCCTGCCCACGGTTCCCCATCCATCCTGAGGAGAGTAACAAGGGCATTATTTATGCAAAATGTTTAGATAATGCGTATACGCTTCCTTTCAATGCAATCACAGAAAATGTCAGCTGTTTAAAATTCAAGGTGACTTTGCACTATTTTTTCAGTAACACAATAGGAGTATTCATAAGACACTCAGACTTGCTTATGAGACTAGAAACACCTGGGTCTTTTCTCAAAAAGCTATATATGTCCACCAACAGATAGGACTTCTTGTTGCCTGTCTTCCACTATATAATTCTTGAGATATTTTGTTATGACCAGTGACTCTTTTTAAATATCACACATTTAAAAAAAATAATTGCATGTGTATTCACCCCACATGGGGTTGAACCATACCCCCCCAAAACTTCAAGGTGAGGATTTTCTGCCTGGCATATAACTGTTAAATGGGGACCACCACGGAAAGAGAAAGCAGCAAGAAGAAGCCCCACCCTTTCCATTAGCTGACACCTGTAGCTCTTAAGCGGCTTATCCTCCCAGTAACTCCAGGTTATTCTCTTCCCATTTAAAGAGCACTTCTCTATTCCACAGCTGATAAAATGTAAAGAACGCAGTTCCATAATTCACAAGAATAGAATGCGATAACTCCCTCTCTCCTCCATCCTGGACACCTGAAGGGCTGTTCTGACTACCCTGAGGCATAACATTTCATTCAGGTCTTTGTTTTTACTGAGACCACAAAAAACTTCATGTACACATGCAATCCATCAGTTCATCTTACAACAACATAAAAAAATACATATGCAACCCACCATGGTACAAGAGTTGTGATAAATTCAGACTTTAAAGTTCACAAAAATAAATAGAAGGTACTCTGGCTTTGCAGAGCTGCAAATGCCTACAGGGTTGGTCCAAAGACCAAGGTCTAGGTATATTTACTCATGCCTAGCCATGTATGGTCCAGGAGCAACCATCAAAAAACAAGACCAGTATAATTACCCTGTCCAGAGATAAGTTACCTGCAAACAGTGGTAGCTTATGTTAATGGATCACAGATTTGTCAGGTACTTCCCTAGCCATGCATTATTTCATTCCATCCTTGCAGCAACCCTATATGCCATCTTCACTTTTCACAGGAAGAAACTGAGGCATGCGAAAGGTATGGAACTATTCAAGGTCAGAGTAGCACCTCCAGATTGTAAGTCCAGACTAGCCAGTTCCAGAGCTCCAGGCTCTTCGATGCCTGGAGTTTATATGTAATATAAAAAAAAAATCGGATCTTGAGTGTAGAAAGGGAGGAGTCTGGTGAATGGTTTTCATAGTGAACCTTCTGGAAAAGCAAATATCCACCTCTCAACAAATGAGTTTTGAAAATCCAGATCTGGGAATGTGAGGTTTGGTAAAAGTAGAGCATGCTTCTCACCAAGTAAGGAAACAGAGCAGTCCTAACCTGAGAAGCATCAGAACCCAGAAGAGCAGTGATTCCAGGAGACCAGCGGGGAAGGTTTTGATTCGGGAGGCCTTGGGTGGAGCCCCAAGTTCTGTTTTTTTTTAACTCCCCAGGTGACTGCTGCCCAGCCAGCCTTGGGAAGCTGGGATCTAAGCCTATTTCCACCGCTTCCAGCAGGCCTGCTCCCAAGTTAAATAGAAATTGATCTCCTATTTTCTATTTCACAATCGCCCTTGCTTGCGTATATCTGTGTTCCCAATCCCTGGTTACCCCACGTTCTAGCTCACTTCCATTCTCCCCTGCCTTCAATGGGGGCAGGATTCTCCTGTCTTCTCCTTTACAGAGAACCATGAGTCATCAGACCTCACATACACCCTGTTTGCATGACCCTCCAGGCCAGAAACATTTACTGTACGTGAGGAAATCAGGAAGTTGTAAAATCCAAACAGACACAAAAAAATTCAAGATTCAACAAATACTAGTTGGCAATGATCGAGCACACAGCTCTGCTTCCCTATACATGTATTCTACTACAACAAAAACTCAAAATGTGAAAACTGAGACTTAAGGTAGCATGACATTAACTGTCTTAAGAAAAAGTGACAATTAAGATGGTCAGACCTAAGCTCCAACAGCAATCACCAATCCTCACGAGGTCAAATACAGATTTCTTTATGAACGAAATAATTTAAAGCAAAAAGATAGATGTTTTAATCCAAGTTAAAAAAAACTATCTGGATAATTTCTTAATTTCTCACACGATATAGTTTGCAAAGAAAATTATATTCAAGTCAACGAAGTGCAAAAGTATGGCTGGCAGGCAATTTTCCCAGGTCAGACTTTATCCTCAGATGGAAAACCGGGAGCATCGCAAAAGTCTCACCTGACATGTGATGCTCTTCGCTGCAGCGGCTGGCGGTGGAGGAGGAGGCTGCTGTACAAGGATGACAGACAAAACTGCAGCTTGAATGGACCACCCTGGAGATGTGGTGTGCGATGCTCCTGTGATGGTCCAGGAAGCAGGAGAGGAAATCCAAAATGAAAAACAGAACACACTGCTTTAAGAATGAAGTCCGTCGTAGGGGTGTATGCATTGAAATATGAATCTTAAGAACATCAGACTTTACATTTTGTTTTATGACAATTATGCAGCAAGCTCAAAAGGAGGGTCTGGTTCCTAAGCCACGGGGCTCAGAGGGAAGCCAACACACAAAAAGGTCATCCCTTCAGTCAAAGTACAAGCATGGTCCCCCCTTTGAGCCAGCCACTGTCACTCTTTTCCTTAAAGATTCTAGCCAAGCACCTGATAAACACATGCTGGTAATCATAAGGAATACTGGGTGGAAATGGGCATGGACTCGATAGTAATTGAGCCAAAGCTGAATTTTAATGTGTCATGTAATATCTATCAACACGCAACTTGAGAGATAATCGTGAAAGAACACAGATACTCGCACACTTGTCCAAAGTAGCAGGAAAAAAAATGTATAAAATGCAGAAAAAAAAAATTTAAGGTGTGTATGTATTCACTAATCTATGTCTGTGCTATTTTCATTTGGCCAAAATGCCTTGCACATAGTCAGGTCAAAAGTATCCACTGTGCAATGCATGAATGGATGAATGAAAGAAGGAATGAATGAACCTTCCATGTACCTTTCCGTTAGGGAGCTTGGTGCTTGCAGTAGATTTTTTTTTTTTGAGATAAGGACCTATGCATAAAAATGGAAGAAGTTGAGGGCTTGATCTACTAACATACTTTTGAGCCCTATCCATGAAAATTACATTTTTAAATACTGATGATACCCAATTATCCACATGAAACAGAAAGAACCAGTAGCACAGTTTTTATAAAAATCATCCCCCAACTAGTCAAAGCTGAACTCATTTTCAGTCTTTGATTGCTGGAACAAATCTGCAGATTTGTTTAGGCTGATTTTAAATTTAGTTGGGTTTCCTAAGCTCACGCCAGGTAACAGTAGGGAGGAGAAGGCCCAGAATTATATTGGGTGTCAGAAAGAAACTATTCTGGAGCTATGAATATGATCTCCAATGTGAATAATCTGTAAACAGGTAAGCGAGCCAATTATCCTTGGGTACATGGTAACACATCTCAGTAGTCATGATTATTTTCATCCATACTCACTCACTATTTTTAAGAGCACAGCCCAGCTGGAAAGGAAAATAACTCCCATTTCTTTCCAGCACTTTTCAAAGTAATGAATAGTAGCCAAAGCATTCTTCCTTCTAACTAATCCATTCACCGAGCATTTACTTAAGTATCTATTGCATGCCTGGGACTGCAATGCAAAAGAACTAATTTTTGTAGTCCTCAGCTTCCCCGCGTATGATCTGTGTGTATAGAGAAGGAAGATAAGCTGATATAGACTATAATGTCCCATAAATCCTTAGAAGACACTGTCCCTCCACCAAGAAGGTTGAGAAGTTACAAATACAAACAGTGGCCAAGTTAAATAGAAGTTTCACAAAATTCTATTATTCTTACATAGTACTTTGTGTAAGGGGAAGTGGTGTCTTAATTTTATCTGGTAATATCTCAAATAAAGCTTCAAAATACTTGATAATCATTTTCCAATGAGCCGCAGGTGCCATGGATCTGCAGGCAGGGCTTTATGAGCTCACAGTTGGGAGAGTGTTTGCTTGTATATCGATGTGTGTGCACACAATCCTATTTACATATCACCTGGCAGATAAGGTTTTTATAGAGTCCAAATTACAGTCTCCTCCCACTCTGCTGAAGTGCAGGGAACAGTCAAACATGATGCAAATGCTGTAAAATATTAATTTACTCTCACACTGGCAAGTCTACTTAGTTCAAAAGCATTTGTATTGCTACACTAGTTAGGATAATAAAGAGAGTTAATATAACTTGTCATATTCCATCAGCGGGAAGAAGCACAAGAATAAACATAAGACAGCGTAGATTCATTGCTAACACATACAAACAATACACAAAAATAATCTATAGAATATATACAATGATATACACTAAAAATGGGATATTTAATATTTCAAAAGGACAGAGGAACAACATAATACAACACTATTAATAGTGAAAGATTACCAAAAAAAGATGGCCCAAATAATACAGGTGTGAAGCGGGGGGGGGGGGGGGCGTGGCACACGCTTGTAATCCCAGTACTTGGGAGGCTGAGACAGGAGGATCACAGGTTGTCAGCCAGCCTCAGCTACTCAGTGAGGCGACTCTGTTTCAAAAGAAAGAATAAAAAATAGGGCTGAGGGTGTAGCCCAGAGGTAGAATGCCCCTGGGTTCAATCCCCAGTACCGCAAAAAATATATATAACACTAATAATAATAATAATAATAATACAGGTGTGATGGTTTATGAAAACCAGGAAATAATGTGGGAGACAGGGCCAACCCAAGGGCTCAATAAAAGGAAATCTGTTTTACACAATGACAGAAAATATACATTTTCTTTGAGGGTTAGAAGCACAAGTGCTTATAGGTTAGTAGCTATGATAATTATCACTAAGAACTTCTGCTAAATAACTCCCTCAAAACTTGTCATGTTAAAGGGCACCTTTGGAAAAAGAAAGTTCCTCTCAACCTAAACCAAAATAACATTATCAGGGGCCTCCACCCTCTTAAGTCTCAAATACTGATTACATTGCAGTGAATTTTCTGAAAAGTAGTTTTCGGGTAGACTGCAATTTTTGCTTATATGATGGTGATTATCATTGCATTTTCATTACTCCACAAATGGGATGTGTTAAAAGTTACAGAAAATCGATGAAATATTTCTGCTAACATTACATATATCAAACAAAACATAATCCTTCTTGTGTCTTTGTAATAGTTCTAAACATGTTTTAGTATACGTGAGCTGGTAGTGATATGTAGTGTACTATAAATATTTATAGTACATTAGCCTGAAAAGTTCAGATTTAGGGGCTAAAAAATATATCGCTTCTCTGATAAAGACAAAATATAATTATATATAATACAATATAAATATAATTATGAAAAAAGGAAAAACACTATCTCCACAAATAAAGATAATTTGCCTATAAAATATTTTTTCTTCTATAATCTTAAGCATTTATATTTTTTAAAACCTCGATCCAATTAGTTCGTTCAGCCAATATTTAAAAAATTTTTGTAAAACTGACACTGTCTTTACTCATTATTATATTACTTCTTAAAGGAAATCTAAATGAGTATATTTACTCTATTAAACTAAACTAAGTGAAACTAAAATGTGAACTGTGTAACAGATGATTCAAAAATTCAAATCTTAAAAACAAAAGAGGTGCTACATGTAAAGTCCTAGAACAGAAAGTATTGCCTCTCTTGGGATTTCTACAATTTATTGTTTTCAAAGCATTTAACAAAATAAGAATGGCCTGTTTCTGATAACCTTGGAAGTATGACCGGAACAAAATCTGTTCTTTGAAGCAATTAAGCTCCACAGACCTAAATCTCTCACAGAAACCAATCATTCAAACTATTGCATTACTCTGAATATATAAAGCCATATAAATAAAATAATCTGTGTCCCCCTAAAAATGACAGCCTGTCTTGCTGTGCTATATCACCTGTTCTATGCAAGTAGTTAAGCTTTTCAGAGACTAAACTACGATTTTACTTTCAGGTAACTATAGTTTAAAGAATTAACATCCACTCCTACGTTCACCTACTTACATGAGTTTCAGGGTTTTAGTAAAACACAGTTATTGACTAACTTCTAGTCTGAAACAAAGTGAGCCGGGTGTTAAAAGTCTGTTAGTCATCTGACACTCATTCAAGGTATGTGCAAAAGCGAAATCCACTTGACATTTCAGGATGGAAAAAAAAATAATGAAGGCACAACATTGTACAAAAGGAACGTGAGTCCTTGAACTCTCTAATGGCAACAGAAACAGGGGTCATAAAAATGTTTACTAATATTTTAACAACCACTTAAAGCTGGCCTTTCCCAGGACTCCCAGAAAACCAAGGCATGTTGAAGCTATGGCCGTCTTCAGGCATCTGACATATCATCTGATGGCTAAAGAGTTTTTCTTTCATCTTTCTCTGAAAGACAGGTTAGAGGCCTGCAGTCTAGTTATGCTATTTCTAACAAAGTACCACTTCTGTTTACCAAACCCTCTTAAAACGAAATCGAGAGAGAAAAATACTGTCTTTCATAGTTGCCAATCAAGTACACTTTTCCTACTTATTTATAGATTTATTTGTGCACGGAAAAATAAGAAGTTCACGTTTTACTGCAAGTAAAGCAAATTTCTGTATGTTGCAAAATATAGTCCGGGACCTCCAGACCATTGTGTAAAACCTAAACTTTTGTACGTTGTTTTATATCTTTGCTTCCCGTGTATTTACCTCCCAGAAATAATAGCTCATTTTAACCACAGCAGCATTTCATCTGACCAGGCCACAATGAATCTACCAACCACATAAACTCACTAACCGGTAGAATCTCATAAACCCACTGTGAGGAGAGTTGAGTAGCTCTCAATCCTTGCCCCTGGGCGGGGTGGGATGGGGAGGAATTTACCAATTTAGCTTGGCAGCCCTAAAACTGTAAACTCACTGGCAGGGTCACAGCTAAATCATGACCACATTAATATTCTCAAATATTGCTTCTTTCAAATATCCCCCCCCCTTTTTGGACTGCCTGAGCAGTGCAAAACTTCTTCAACTAAAGCCACTTTTCTGCTTTCTTTTTTGCCATAGTATTTTTTTTTTTTGTGATACTGGGGATTGAACCCAGGGGCATTCTACCTCCGAGCTACACCCCCAGCCCTATTTTTTATTCTTTGTTTTGAACCAGGATCACACTACATTGCAGAGGGTCTCACTAAGTCACTGAGGCTAGTCGTTAACCTGTGATCCTCCTGTCTCAGCCTCTGATCCTCCTGTCTCAGCCTCCCAAGTACTGGGATTACAAGCGTGCACCACCACGCACGGCTGCCAAAGTATTATTTTTCCTGGCTTAGCAGGCTTCATAAGGGGGTGCACTAATGCAAAGCCTTAGAAAGCCACTCTCTAAATGCTCATTAAATCACATCCTAAAATAGAGTACACATTGTTTATTGTGCAAGAGCACCACACACTATCAGCCTGCTGGTTATTGGCGTATATCATCTTTCTCTTAACTGAGAAAATAAATATTGTCAATTACTACTAAAGATCATTACAGATTAAGGCCAACAGATCCAAGTTAAGAATGAATACATTCAGCATGCATGCTTACTTACTGTCTGTACCAGTTTTTCTAATGAGGGCTGTAGAGTTTTACAATGTGGCAATAGGGAGATACTTCGCAAATAAGTTACTTCCCCCGAGTAAACCCTTTAGAAAGCCAGCCATTCGTCTAAGCAATCTGAGTTCCAGAGGCTAGCTGCTCTTCACACTTGAAAGGGTTAAGTGCCTGCAAGGCCAAAGGCACCAGACTGCAGAAGAAATGTTGCTTTAGTAAGCTCTGAAAGGTTTCTAACAAGTACCAAATACTTGTTGATCTGTTCACAATAAACACCAGCAGGATTGTGGGGCTCCTTTCACTGTCTGGGGAGATGCATTTACATACTGTACCCAGTAAGAACAGCTTGCTGATCTCCTTTATAAAAGTTGAGTAGCTAGAAGCCTCATTCAGTGTCTGCCGTCCAAATGACTGAAAGAAGATGCAATTGAAATAGTGAAGTCTCTCATCTGGCTTGGGCAGCACAAATACTGTGCATAAAACACTTGGAGTAGTTCAGGCAGACCCACCTGAATGGACGAGGAACACAGTCTGTTGCCATGGCAGCCTGATCTAATTACATGAGTGATCAGGGCTGGAGTAAGTGCACAGAAAACCTACACCACTGACACGTATCTGCTTGATGAGGAAGGCAGGCAGGAGGTTCAGGGGAGCCCTTCAACCTCTGTCTTATGGGGATGGTGCCATGCAAGCTCATTTGTTTGTGGAGCTGCTAAAATATTGACTGATGCATGCACAGTTAGAGGGCAATCAGAGGAGATTAAATGCCAGGGCATGCCAGAATGGTGCAATCCCTTTCTAAGAGTCCATGTGCAGGATTTTCTCTCCCTCCTCTCTGGTGGCCTCCTCAGGCATAAGCTTCATTCCAAAAAAAGCTCACGGATCAAACTACCTTTAACCCCCAAATAAACCGGAGGGTGGGCTTAACAAGGGCTTCTAGGAACTGCGAGGCCCTTCAGAAACCCAAACAGAGATGACTTAGCTCACTGTGTTGAAAAAGTAACTAGCTGTGCCTAAAAATAACCAGCAAGTAACTACCCACTGCTGTGTGCCATATACAACGATGTTTAAATATTAAGAGCAAGCCTGCATTATAAAACACAAATGTCATTGAGATGTAACTACTAGATTGCCAAAGGAGAACTTATTTGCATACACACATTCCCGTGCATGCAAGACAGGATGTGCGAGGAGGGAACCTGCCACTCTCAGGCGCTAGTTTTTATTCTGTGGGTGTAATAGGGTCTTCTAATTTTGCTAATTGTATCCTGTGGATCTCACAGGGAAGCTAAGAATCTCTTCGGGGACAGAACCAGTTTGGAGGAGTCCCTACTGCACAACATACGGTAAACAAAATAAAAATAGCTTGCCGTTCTTGTTAGCCACATCGCCCATTATATAACCAGCTTCCGACTGGCTTTTTTTTTTTCGCCCTTACTACTCTTCAGTAATTTCCCAATCTTCCCCAAGTATTTATATTACCCTCTTATCTGCAGGATTATATCCCAAGAAAGCAAAACAAAACAGAGCAGCCACGGGATCGAAGTGAACCCCACCGTCTTCGAAACTGATCTTCAGTTTTGTTTTGCTTTCTGGCCGTCTCAATCACCACCCGAGTCCCACCCCCCACCAAGGCTCTTGCTCAACCTCCCTCGAAAACCTGAATTGTTTCACCGCTTCCAGTCAACCCCCTACGTGGTCTGCAATAAAATGAAAGCACGAGCCCCGGAGTTTCAGGAGGCGGCCTGAGGGCGGGGGCGAGAGGAGAGGTCGAGGCGCTGCAGCCAGCCAAGTGGCCGCGGAGGCCCCCTCCCCGGCGCGGTGGCCCGCGCCCCCGGCCCGCGCGCACACTCGCTCACACGCACACGCACACACTCGGGCTGCGCTCAGACACCGCCTCACCTCTCGCTCCGCCCGTCCGGCCGGGTCCCTGCCCCCTGCGGGACCGGCCTGCGCGCTCGGCTGGAACCACGTAGGAGGCGGCGGCAGCGGGAGCGGCGGAGTCTCCGGCCCGGCCCCGAGTGGAGGAGCAGCGGGGCTCCAGGGCGCATCCCGATCCCCGCAGCGCCTCCTCCTCCGCCGCCGCCGCCTCCTTCCCCTCCTCCTGGCTTCATTCACCCTCCCGCCGCCGCTCGCCGCTCGCCGCTCGCCGCTCGCTCACTCCGGGTGAGGGCAGTGCCGGTCGCGGCTCCTCGGCTCCGGCCGCGCCGCTGGCGGGGGCGCCGGCCCGGGCTGGGGCGCTCGCGGGCTGCCGGCTCCCGCTGCACATGATCAGGAAGCGGCCGCACAACAGGGCGGCGGCGGCGGCCAGGGCCGCCACTGCCCCTCCTGCCGCGCTCCGGCACCTCGCACCCCTTCCCCCGCGCGGCCACCCCGCGGCGCCCAGCCCGGCGCCCCGCGGCGCGCACAGCCCCGGCCGGCAGCCGCGCACCCGGCGAGGCCGGCCTCCGCGGGGAGGTCCGTGGGGAGACCCCGCCGCGGGGCGCCGAGGCCGGCGACCACCGCGGGAAGTGCAGCCCTCCCAGCCTCGGTGGCGCTCGCCGCCCCCACCGGGGAGGGGACGCGGGAGGGGGCAGCGCGACCCCCGGCCGCCGCCGCCTCCCCCTGAGCCACCCGGAGGGAGGAGGACATGGCTCTCCGCGCTCGCAGCCGGACCGGCGGCCGCCGGAGCGGGGCGCCGCGCTCTCCCCGCCCGCGCCCCCCATCGGGCGCGCCCCCTCGCCCCGCGGGCGCCCACCCGGCCCTGGCAGCACCCCTGCCGGCCGCTCCTGCACCCAGACTGGGGCATTAGCCCGGGAGGCTGGAGCCGGGGACGGTTGTATGTACACACACACACACACACACACACACACACACACACACACAACACGACGCGTCGATTTCCTTCGCTCCTCTTCCAGCTGTTTTCCGTGCAGCCGATTGGGGATTGGGGGTTTGTTCGCTGGTGGTTGCTTTTGCCCCTCTCGGACAGCAGGGTGGGGGTGATTTTAATCTAAATAAGGGGAGAAGGGGATGGGGGAGGGGGAGAAAAAGAATCAGAGGAGGAAAAAAAATCGCCACTTACTGTAAAGTGTAAATGGATCTGGGGTTGCGTGGGGAAGGGGGCACAGAGGGAGAGAAACAATGTCTTGCGGCTGCTGTGGCTCTGGCTGCGGCTCCACGGGGCTTGTTTTGGATCCCCCTGCAGTGAAACAGGTCCTGTACGGCTCCGCCACTGTAGTAGAAATGATGTCTGCGGTATACTCTGCTCTCTCCTCCTCCTCCTCCTCCCCCTCCTCCCGCTCCCCTCCCCTCCCTCCTCCCTCCGCCCGCCCGCCCTCCCTCTCGCTCTCTCGCGCTCGCTCGCTCGCTCGCTCCAGTATGTAAATGTGTAATAGAAGCCAAATATGGAGCAGTTGGCTGCCGCCGCCGCAGCTCAAGGATCCGACTTCATGGGGGGGTGGGGGCACCCTCTGGCAGGCGGCCGGGCGAGCGGCACTGAGCACGGCGAGCGCGCGGCGCGGCGGCCGGCCCGCGCCCTTAACCCTTCGCTGCGCGCCGCCCGGGGAGGCGGCCTCCGGGGAGGCCAGCGCCTCGCCCCAGAGTGGCTCGCGATCGGGGAGCGGCGGGGGAGACGCGGCCCCGAGGGGACGGCTCCTTCCAGGTTTCAGCAAGAGGCGGGGAGTTGGAGCGATGAGGTCATTTGAGCGGTGACCGGTCGGTGCTCGCGCGCCGGCCGGGTCCTTGCACCTAGTTGGAGCGCACCGGGTGACGGCGGGGTGCAATTCAGGCGACCTGGGGGGCTCCCCTAAAGGGTGTCAGGCTTCAGCTCGGAGCCAGTGAAATACCCGAGGGGGAGGGGGAGCCGGCTAATTCTAATCCCAACGCGTCCTGGGTCCCCGGCGCGCGGAGGAGCGTCTGGCCCGGCTCACTGGGATCCTCAGCTCCAAGAGAAGCCTCCAACCCGCGGCGCTTCGGGAAGCCAGACCCTGGGGCCACCGGGGTTGCTTCTGCGTGCACTCGGTAAAGTTTCCAGGGTCTCCCCGCCCCCTCCCGATTGCACACGCACCCTCACCTTCCCTGCGGGTGAAAGCCGGCGACCTCCAGACCCTCCCTCTTTTTTTTTTTTTTTCCCTCCAGGTCAGGAAGTCTACTTTGGGCATGGAACTCCCCGGCTCTATCCGGGAGACGACCTGCGCACTCCCCTTTCAGCTAATTCGGGATCATTCATTTAATCGGAAGTGAGGTAACCGGTGTAGGAGATAGAGAAAGTAAACCGAGCATTAAATGGCAGTTCTGGTGAACACTCGCTGGAGAACTTCCTCGCGATGAAGTGCAGTCCTCAACTCCCCCCGACCCCCGCCAGGTGTGAGCTCCGGGCGGAGGAATCCTCCTCGGAGGGGCGCACCTTGCCAACAGGTATGGCACCTGGAGGGAGAGAGGGCGCATCCCTACTAGGGTCGCTAAGTGCGGGGTTCTCTTGGCTGCAGATAATTCTGGAAGATCAGTAGGTGTCGGGGCACCGTCTGACCTCTTTCAGGTGCTGAGAACTAAGTGTCTAGAAACCCGATCCCTCCGTTTCTCCCTAGAAGCCGCCACTGTTGACTGTAAGCTGTGCTTGACAGACCTTTTGGCTGGGTTTACTTATGACCTAACAGTTAGTCACCAACTGAAGCAGGATACGGAATCATTAAGAGAAATGTGTCAGCTTTGAAACGACTCTGTCGTCTAGAGCCAACGCGCTTCAGAAATAAAAATAATAAGCGTACTAAAGGAGGAAGGTGTAGAGCCCCGGAAATATTTTTTTTCTTCTCACATTTTGTAATGCCGTGCACATAGACATGGCTACTTAAATAGAACTACTACTGCTCACTCTTACTCGTCTCTACAACTTTTTCTTTTCATTAAAAAAAAAACAGTGGTTGTTAGGTTTAAACCTCGGGTTGTGCTAAAGTGGCATTGTTGGTCTCATTACAGCCTCTAGCGGACAGTTCACATCAGTTTCTTGTAAAGGCTCTGCCTGGTTTTTTATTAGTTGACAAGCTTTAGCGAGGTGAAGGTTAACGGTGCAGAATATAACCGGTGTTATCTTTTCCCCCTACTTGGCAAAGCCAACTTTTGAAAAGAACAGAGGCCCGTAGGCTCGGTATGGAAAAGAGGTATGCTTTCTGCTGCAGGTATTATTATTGCTGGCCTGTGAATAAACAGAGAGCTTCTGCTATTCATTTCAGCTTCAGACAGCTTTCATAAAAAACTAAATTCATCTAAAATATTTTTATAACAGAAAATATTGGTTGCCATGTTTTTGGCTTCACTGTGATGTTTTTATTCCAACTCATCATCTGCAAACTGTCCAATCCACCTCCACTCTATTTTTAGACATCTTACATTTCGAGAATTTTCAGGAAAAAAAAGCTAATATTGTAATTATTACATTGGCACAGGCAGTTAATTTATGTTATTTTAACAACCTTGAACATATTAAAACACATAATTCAGATTAGAGTTAGTCAATTAATTTAAATGTTCCCTCAAGGAAGCTAAATATGTATATTACCCAAACACTAAAAACAATTAATAAGAAATATGGCATTTACTTTCTTAGCCACTAAGATTAAAGCCATAAACTGTCACTAAAACCTGTAACTATTTCTTCCTGCAAGGTCCAATATAAACAAAATACTCACAAAACAGTTTCATTACCTTTAGTACTGAAATGTCTTCTTTTCAGATGTCAAAATATTAAGTGCACAATCACAAATAGTAGACATAGATTCTTTAAAAACAAGATTTCTCATGCAAATGATAACTCAATGAAAAAAGAGCAGATTTTTCAAGAAGCCAGTAGGCAAAAGTGTAGCATGATATTGCTACTAATAAAGCTGATATTAAATCCATACTAGGATAAGCCAACCTTTGAAATTAATGCAAATTGGAGAACGAGGCCTTTGAGGCTTACTCCTAACCTGCAAATATGCAAATACTACTTCGTTTTATATAAGGAATTTCAGCATCCCAGGATTTTGGTATCCATGAGAGGTCCTGGAACCAATCCTCCCACCCAAGGGATGACTGTATTTTGGATAGCTTCAACAACATGGAAAATAATTTTAATCCCATGTGTCTATTTTGCTACTTTGGCTATATCTACTTTCAAGGTTTAAAATGGGCCAGCAAGTATATATTAGATCATATTATTTTATGTTGCAACTCCCCCTTCTTAGAGGGTGGTGCTCAGAGTAACAGCAGTAACACTATCTGGGAGTTTTTCAGACTTTCAGAATTAAAGGTTCCACCCCAGGCCTATGAAATCAGCCTCCTGGATGCCAAATACATTATAGTGTGAAGAACAGTGGTCTACCCTACAGGGCTCTGCCTAGATGAATTTGGCCGTAGGTACAGAACTTAATTCTCCTCTTTATTCCTTTTTTTTTGTTAATCAATGCTTTTTAATGCTTTAAGTTTTCCAATGGAAAAAAATCACATTACAGTCAGACCTTTCCATCTTCAGACTCAACCAACTGTGGATCAAAAATTCTTTGGAAAAATGCATCTGTACTGAACAGGTACAGACATTGTTTTTGTCATTATTTCCTAAACAATACAGTACAGCAACTATTTACATAATATTTACATTGTATTCCGTATTATAAGTAATCTAGAGATGATCTAAAGTCTGCAGAAGGATGCACTTAGGTTATATGCAAATACTACTTCGTTTTATATAAGGAATTTCAGCATCCCAGGATTTTGGTATCCATGAGAGGTCCTGGAACCAATCCTCCCACCCAAGGGATGACTGTATATGCTTTGAAGAAATAATACATCATTTCAGAAGAGCCCTGATTCATGCACAAATCCGCATCATCGTTGGCAAAAGAGAAACTCTGCTGAGTAGCATACTGGAGCCTTGAACAGGAACATTTTCTTCCAGGCAGCAGAGGGTGCACAAGAGTGCTTAATACACCCAGGGCCTTCCAAATCCTGACAGATTTTAAATTGTAGTATATGTTTTCACTGAAAGTAGCCTGTTCTGCAGTTCAAAACAAAGCAAAATAAAACAAACAAGCACACACAAACAGCTTACCAGCTTCTAACAACTAAATAATTGAACAGATTGTAAGTTAAATAGAATAAAGATATACTTATTTAGAGTTTTAGACTTGAATTCCTAAAAGAAAGTGGACCTTGAAAGTCATGCTTGGAAAACATGCCTTAGCTTTTCTCTAGTCAAAAATAAAGATAACACCAGAAGAAGAAGGCAACTCCGAGAATAGCTCCTGCTTATCTAAAAAGGGAGTGTGTTCTCCCAACATTGCATTATCTATATTAATTTCATTTGGAGTCAAACATTGGTTAAAGTATATGCACTTTCTACCACACTTACTTTCATAATAGTTTCAGGCATTTGTTCTTACTGCTTGCAAGTGGTGAGAATTTATGTTGCAATTATATTTATGCAGCATTTCACACTTTTCACAGCTCTCTGGTTTTGTGTCCTTAAAAACTCCCTTGAGTAAAAGGGAGTAGTAAAAGCCAAGCCTCAGAAAAGGGATGGACCCAGCTCATGCTTTTCAAAACATTGAGTCATGAGTCATTCATTCATTGTTCCAACAATACTGAGGTGTTTTCAAATGAAGAAAATCATAGAGGGTAAAGATTCCATAGTATGCTGTATTTTCTTACAGGTTTAAGAGTTTTTCAAAGTTACTACCTAGTGGATATTTAATAAGTGAGTATTTCCATCAGAGATTGAGAATGGAAACAAGGTCTCATTTCTCAAGTTGCTTTGTATATATTCGCCATTCATTTATCAGCAGCTACTTATTGTGTATCTACAATAAGTAGGCCCTGAGTGTATACAATTGAATAAGAGATGTCAGTCTGCAAGGAGTTCAGGTCAAACCAAATCTTACCTTTTGAAAAAATGTTCATTTTTCTCATGGGGAAACATAAAGATTCACAGTCAACTGATCAATATTTCTTGGAGTCACATCAACCGGAGTTCCAAATATGAGAATCAAATACTGGAATCATCAAAAATTTGGGAGGCAGGAGGGCAATTGTATAACTCGTGGACAAGATTTGACTTACAAGCTAATACTAACATTTCATCTTTGTCAGACAAAATGTGAAGATAAAATGTGTATTTTATCTGAATGTCTCCCTGATCCAAAAAAAAAAAAAAAATCACGAGTAAGTTGAAGTGGTAAACATTTATTTATTTTTATCTTTTGTGAATTGTTAAAAAGAATTTCCTCCCACACTTAGAGAACTGTTTGCCAAGTTTCTGCCTGGAGCAATTTGTTATGACTGTGTAATAAATCCAGGAAAAGTTTGAATTTTTAATGGAAATACTGACAGACCTTTAACCATGCTATTATCAGGAGGGTGTAATCCCATCTATGTCATTTAAAAATCTGAGCAAGCCATAGTGTTCTTGCAAAACAAATATACATTCCTTAGATTACACTTCCAAATCAACCTGGGGAGGCCTGAAAAGTAAAACAAACTCAAAACAGAAGCGAAAACCACTCACACAATAGACTCTGAGGTCAGCTGGCCACACCCAAACTCCAGTCCCTGTGCTCCGTGCACATCCCTGGGCTGCAGACTCTCACAGACAGGATTCTGAATCATCTTTCTTGACCCTCTACCAAACTGAAGCAAGAAAGGCTCCCTTCCTGGTTGTGAAAAAGACATCACCAATAGTCAAGAGTAGAAGGAAAATCATTGCGTTTAAACATGTGCCAACAGTTTATGATTCAACAGTACACTCATTCAACAACTTCGGATAACACTGTCTGCAATTTAAAACAAAAACAAGTATTTTAGTATGGGTCTGAACTATCCAATATGGCCCTTGAGCACTTTAAATGTGGTTAGTCCAAACTGAGATGCATTGTAACTGTGAAATATACCTCAAATCTTATAGACTTGGAGAATATATATATTTTATGAATGCCACTACTATAAACTTTAATGACACATATATGGAATAAATAAATAAATAAATAAATATATATATATATATATATATTCTCCAAGTCTATATGTATATTCTCCAAATATATATGTATATATATGCAGAGAGAGAGAGGTTAAACATTCCATAGCATGCTGTGCTTTCCTTACAGTTTTAAGTTTTTCAAAGTTACTAAAAAGTTTAATAAGTAAATACTTCATTCAGAGATTAAGAATGGAAACAATGTCTCATTTCTCAAGATATACATGTGTGTGTATAAATGCAAGCATGAGCGGGGCGTGGTGGTGCATGCTTGTAATCCCAGTACTTGGGAGGCTGAGACAGGAGGATTACAGGTTTGCGGCCAGCCTCAGCTATTTAGTGAAGCCCTCTGCAACTTAGTGAGACCCTGTTTCAAAATAAAAAATAAAAAATAAAAAATAGGGCTGGGGTGTAACTCGGAGGTAGAATGCCCTTGAGTTCAATACCCAGTACCGCAAAGATAAATAAATAAATGCATGATATCTCAATTTTTACATTGACTGTTGAAATGAAAATATTCTGCATATGTTAGGGTAAGTAAAATATAAAATATATTGTTATAATTCATCTTATCTGTTTCTTTGTACTTTTATGAATGCCACTACTATAAACTTTAATGACACATATATGGAATAATTGTATATTTCTTTCCTTTTGCAGTGCTGGGAATCTAACCCAGGGCCTCATAGATGCCAGGCAAGAGCTCTACCTCAGAGCTACACCCCCGGCCTCTGAATATATGTCTAATGGACAACACTGGTATAGAGAATGAGGCCGGGGAGACACAGGAATTAGTTCTAAAAATCCACAATTGGAGACAGAATCTTAGCATGGCTCTCTGCAGTGGTGCAGTAGTTTATTTGGTTATTTTTCTACCTTCCTCTGGCTGCCCCCTTGCACCATGCAACATGGACCTTATCTCCTGTCTTAATGATGGCTGAGATTTGGCTGTGAGTGAATGCGTCATCTCATTGGTAGATCTGGTATGGGCCTGGAGAATAAAATTTGTCAGGCTCATCTGTGGTTCAGTCTTCATAAACAGTCTCAGGCTCTTACACGCCCTGGGAGGCTAATAGGAAGCCTATGTTGTGTTTTAGAAAGCCCAAGCATTCTAGATTACAGCTGACTTGGCTGCTTGTGGCTAAATGGTCGGGACTGATACCTTCTAGTGACAGATGGCTTTGGACATTGATAATGAAAATCATATAATTTGCTGCTTAACTAGAAAAATGCATCTAGGCCATCCAAGGAAATCTTTTTTTTTAAATGTGTAATATATTTAGTACAATGGGAGGCTTTGAAAGGAAAGGAGATGATTTTAACCATTATTTATTTTGCAAACGAGAGCTAGATAAATTTTTATCAATGCATCTCTGATCAAGATTAAATATATGGCGACAGCCTGTAAAATATCAGAATTTGTGGCCTTAATTATCTGAAGACTATAGCTCTTCTTACGTGAAAGGAGAGCACACCACATTGGAAGCTTTAGAATGAGTGGATTGAACTTTGGTATTGGCCAGGAATATTTGGAAATCTATTTAAAGCATTTCATTAGTAACTTGGCATTTTATTTCCTCAAACAAAATATATTTCCTAAATTAAAGTCAAAACCACAGCCACCATTGTTTGAACTTCATGTAGTGGCAGTTGACGGGTTGTACAAGTGAAGTAGAGGATGCCTCCAAATGAGGGTAACAGGCAGCAACAGGCTACAGAAGTAAACATCAGGTTTTTATGGAAGGCAGGAAGCAACGTTCTCCGTAGTTTTAACTTCATGACACAGAAATGCATGGCTATAAGCTCTCTTAGCTACTTTATTTTTCTTGAGTAAATATTGGCCAGGAGAAGCTGCTCCGAATGAAGATCAGAGTTTAAGAACATCATTTTATGAAGAATTTACCAAGTTTGCCCCGAAGAAGGAGAATTAGAGGAAAATGCATGGGCAAACTTTGCTTTTTGACATCAATAACTAGAGTTCACCCAGGAATCTGCCCATGTCAGGATTTCAGCGAGGATCGTCCGGCTGTCTGACATTTGCAGAAGAACCTCTTCCCGTCAGGCCTCTACAAAGTTTAACTGCAGAGAAACCTGGGAAGCTCTCAGGGCCGAGGCCTGAAGATACTGATTTTGCTGTGTGTCTGCAGCACAGACACGAAAACAAGAACTACTGCCACAGATGACTTCTGCCAGAGCAGAATAATAGCACTCAGGCTTACACTGTAAATTACAAACAACCCCTTTTTAAGTACACAATAAATGCACGGAATGGAAGACCCTGTCCGCTAGAATGCCAGTAAGTCAAGTAGAAGAAGACAAATTATTCACTCATGCGGCTCCAGCCAAATTCTTATTCTGCAAACTGTACCGTCACGGGAGAGCTTTCCTTCTTTGTCAGATACGAAGAGAAATTAATACATTGTCATTGTAATAAACACATGAGACATTGGGTGCCTGTACTCTGACAGGCAATCACATCAAGGGATCTGCACGCCACCCCTGCTCTGGTTTAAAAGCTGGAGCTTAAATACCAATAGTAGGAACATGTGACCCTCTCACTCCCAGGGCTAGCTTTTCCTGCAGTCAATTTCATAATTGCATGGCTCCGCCTCCCTGCTCAGCATTTCCTTTCCCCTCACTACCCTCTCTCCCCCACCCCAGCAATGAATCATCATGCCTTTAAAGAGACTGAGATGACCCAGTGTGAACTTTGCTGGCATCCTGTACGTTCTTATGCCAAAAAAAGGGGGGGAGGGAGTTGCTCCGTGACAGAAACCTCGCCAAACCCTGATGCCGGCTCCGGGGCCACCGGGTTGGATTCTTCTTTGGGAAAATCTGCAAGGAGTTAATTTTCCTAGATCATGGTGATGATTCAGAATTGCATATCTCAGTTCATGATCGGGTTTTTAAGAACCCAGTTCGGCCCTTTGTGCAGAAAGGAATATATCAGAGAGAAAAATGTTGGCAGATCTCCTTATGCAATCAGGGCAGAGGAATTTATACCACATTCAGCCCTTTGATTTCTCCAGAAACTGGCCCAGGGTGGGGTTTCCATATTTGTGCTTTGGCAAATGCGTCCAATAATTAACTCCTCCAGATATATGCCCCTAGTGTGATCGTGTGCTTTTTTGTGCAATTATTAAAACCAGAAACATTTTTGCCCCTTCATTTTTTTTTTAATACAAAGTCCGAGCAATACAGATTGAGTAGACAACCTGGGCCTTGCTTTTAAAGGCAGGACCCCCTCCTGAGGGAGGTAAAGGGTGTACCTTGTACTTTTGCATGTGCTTTCTCTCTAGATGGGAAGCCCTGTCTTTTTTTTTCTCTCCCCACCCCGTTGTCTTCACATGGAGATTTTATCCTCATGGTTTGAGATCCGGCTCAAGCATCAACACTTCTGTGAAATCTTTCTTGATGATCACAAGAGTCTGCGGTTCTGCCCAATGTGTGAGTCAGAGAAGTGCTATTTTCTTATTCTTTTTATTTATACAATATTTTTTGAAACCTCTAACAGAAAAAAAAAAAACCTCAGGGCCATAAGCACAGATGGAGAGGGTATCCTCAGAGAGAACGGCTCTTATCGGAATACTTCCCGTTACTCCCAAACCCATCTGACCTTGGCTTACAATTTCAGCACGCAAGCATCTTGCCCTCTGTTCATCGCTCCAGTTATGGGACTCTCCCACCCATCAGGTCTTCATGTGATTTTCTATCGCCCCTTGTGGGTTGAATTGAGTCTGCCAAAAAGGTACATTGAAGTCCTAGCCCCGGTATTTGGGAGTATGACCTCTTTTGGGGATGGGATTTTTGCAGGTTTAATTAGTTAAGATGAGGTCTTCCTGGATGAGAGTGGACCCTGAGTCCAGTATGACTGTTGTCTTCACAAGAAAATACCACAAAGCAAAAGACGGCCAGGCAGAAGGTCATGTGGAGATGGACACAGAGATTGGAGTTAGCTGCCATGGGCTGAACGAGAAGACCCAAATGGCCAGCAAACACCAGAAGCTTGTGTTGGAAGAGACAAGGAAGGGACAAGAAAGGCTTTTTCCCTAGAGCCTTCAGAGAGAGAGACTGGCCCCAAGTGACACCTTGATTTTAGGCGTCTGACCCCCAGAACTGGGAGAGAATACATTTCTATTGCTTTAAGCCTCCCTGTTGGTGGTAATTTGTTATAGCAGCCCTAGAAACCGAATATTCTCTCCTTATGAGATCCAGGATTATAGGTCTGTTGGATTTTTTTGTCTTCCCTTTGTTTACATATAGAGCCTAATCTCCTTCCTTTTTAGATACTCACAGGTAATCTGTTCTAGGGGTATATTTGGTCTTGTACCCATGACAATACCAATAAACAAAAGGCCCAGTGGACTAGGAGAGTTATCTAGCGAGTTCTAGAATGGCCTCCCCATCATTCCAGAAACAGCGTCTGGCTCTGGCCCCATACACAGAGGCTACTGAAAGAGGTCTGAGAGCACAAGCCTGCTCCTGCCTCGGGCCACAGGCCAGGCCTGGCCCAAAGGTCTTCCGCAGGACCCCTGGGCTCCCTCTGCTGGGCGCCAGCGTGCACAGCAGCTTTCCTCTCCCAAAGCCCTGTGTCATACTGTCTAGAGTTAAGGTGCAAAAAAAGGTTGAAAAAATTAATTAATTGGCATTGAGGAAATGCAACCAAGAAACTGGCTGCCTTTAAAAAAATTTTAACTATTCATTTGAGCAGGTCTCTTTATTCAACCCTTTGATTTCTCCAGTTCTGGACAAGGGTGGGGCTTCCACATTGGTGCTTGTGAAAACTTGGGCCTTGTCTGAGTCTCATGTTTCAAGGAACTGCAAGCTCGCTTGTCTTGGGAGGTTTCCCCAGCAGGCAGAAGGAGGATGTGCACTCAAGCCAGGAATCCTGACCTGTCTCTTCTATGGGAGTCTCCAGGAGCTGTTCCATGCAGCTTTTACACACACACACACACACACACACACACACACACACACTCACACACGCACACACACCTCTGTGAATGACAGCTCCCAAACACCCTAGGAGACATCATGACACTCTCTTTCTCTCATACCCCACGTCCAATCTGCCCAGCAAATCCAGTTAGCTTTATCTTCAAAATATACCCAGAATTTGACCATGTTTTCACCACTAGGACAGCTACTGCCAGAGCTAAACCAACACCATCCTCCATCAGGATCACTGCATAGCTGCCTACAAGGTCTCTCTGTTGTCATTGCCAGTCCACACTGCAGTCTATCACACACACACCAAGTGATGCCAGGACTCTGCTCAGAGCCTTCCCATGACTCCCTCATTCCACTCAGAGTCAAGCCAAAGTCCTTCTAGGGTCTACAGGCCCGCACACAGTCAGATCTCACTGGTCACTGTTCATCTCCAGCCTCACTGTGCTCTCTGCTGGTTGTTTTTTGTTTTTTTTGTTTTGTTTTGTTTTGTTTTTGTTTTGCGGTACCGGGGATTGAACCCAGGGGCGTTCTACCTCCGCGCTACACCCCCGGCCCTATTTTTTATACTTTATTTCAAAACCGGGTCTCACGAAGTTGCGGAGGGCCTCACTAAGTAGAGAGAGAGAAAGAGAGAGAGAGAGAGAGAGAGAGAGAGAGAGAGCTGAGGCTGGCCGGGAACCTGGATCCTCCGGTCTCCGCCTCCCAAAGTACTGGGATTACAAG
>PVJS01029064.1:0-25049 GCA_004027185.1 Glis glis
AGAGAGAGAGAGAGAGAGAGACAGGGAGAGAAAAAGAGAGAGAGAGCTGAGGCTGGCCGCAAACCCGGATCCTCCGGTCTCCGCCTCCCAAAGTACTGGGATTACAAGCGTGCGCCACCACGCCTGGCTCTCCATTTCTTCATAGTTCACAGATACCTTTTTTTTGTTGTTGTTGTTTTAGGGATGGAATCCGAGGGCATTCTACCTCTGAGCTACACCCCCACCCTTATTTTATTTTGTATTTTCCAACAGGGTCTCACTAAGTTCTGAGGCTGGACTTGAACCTGCCATTCCGTCTCACCATGGGTATACACCCCCAGGCCCGGCTTTCACAGATGCCGTTGTATGTCACCATTTCATGTGACCTTCACTACAATCCAGTGAAGGTGACGTAATCATTGTTCTGAACATTTGCTTTCCCGGGTCTATAGATGTGGAAACTCGAGGCTCATGGGAGACAGAGCATCTTACCCCAAGCCACACAGCCAGGAAGTGCCCTTGATGGAACGTGAGCCTGGAACTGCTGACTCCAGCACTCCTTTCTTTTTCATGACACACTTCCACCTAGCTGAGCGCGAACGTCCTTTCCTTCTTCACAATCTCATGACAATGAAACCCCAATGCTCTCCTTTAGTGTAAGGGGCGAAGACCGCAAGGTCAAAGTCTCGAGTTAAATTTCCTCGGCTCAATGTCTTTTTGGAGCCTTCTCCATCATTGCTCTGCTCTTTCCAGACCTAGGAGAAAACTAGCTAGGATCCCTTCCCCCATCAGAAGACAGATGCTTCTCTGACCTTGCTGGAAGAAGAAAGTAAGATGAGTTTCTGGTCAGTGACCGCTCTGAGCCGAAGTTGGCAGAATGGAAAGAGAATCATCTAAGTATAGACTGTGACTTGGGCAAATTATTAATTTAGCAGAAAGCTAATTACTCATGTAGATGTGGTATACTTCACTCTTCCCCAGCACATGAATGCCCGTGCACACACACAAAGCTCATTATGATCTGAAGAATGCTCTGGAAAGAGAGTTAATTGGTTCTAAAAATACCTCCATCAACAAAAGCAGCAACACACTTGTGCAGGGTTCTGAGGAATCGGCAGGAAGCCTTGTCTGTGAGGGATCAGTTGCAGAGTAAACCTTTATTATTTCAGTACAACATGTTTTATAGCGCCATAAAAGACGAGGAAAGTCAATAGCTCTATCTAATACCAACGGAACCAAGAAAATGTTTCACTGATTCCTTATGGTCCGAAGGACAGGAGAATATGAATATTTATCCTTAGCAAAGAACTCAAAAACCTTGGAGTATGACTTCTGCTTTTGCCCCAAGAAAATCGAGGCTTCCGTATTAAAGTACATAATGCTTGATTATTTCCTTCATGAGTGCATAAAACTTGGGAATCAAGAAAAATTTCTTTGTGAGAGAATTTGGAGGTGGTTTGGTTCTCCAATTCTACTCAGCCAGCAAACTGTTGAGATTCAGCAAATGAACAAATACTTATTTGTGCAAACCTATATTCTAGGATAGAGTAGTTTGGTGTGTACAGGGAACGGAGACCAGGCTCAGGGAGGGATTTGTATTAACAGGAGTCTAGGCTGGATATATTAGGGCGGGGAGTCACCTGGATATATGTCCAACATACCCACTTCTCCCATGGTCCCAGCTCAAGACTCCAGCACTGCTTCTGGGTCAGCTCCCTGCCTTGGGGTCTGCCTGCCATTCTCCCTGTGCGGCATAGTGATCTTTTCAGGCCATGCTCCTCTGGCTCGAACCCCTGCTCTTTTCTACCTTGCCCTTAGAATGAAGCACAGGTCCCCATAGTGCCCTGCTCACCTGTCCTGCCCGATATCCTCCTTCTCACCACTTCTGTCTCCTCTCCCACCCTATCGATTGTCCCTCAGTTCCTGAAACATCGCCCCTCTCTTCTTGCTTTCAGAGTTTTGCAGGTGCCTCTTCTCAGGAAGGGTTGCAGCTGTGTCTGTGCAGGCTGCGCAGGAAGGAGCTTTCAAGGGTGGCACAGGAAGACGTGGTGACTGCAGTCCCCTGGATGTGTGGCCGGGAACAGTCTGCTTGTCAAGAGACTTTAAGCCAGTCTTCTCAGATATTGTTTATCATTTATCGGTACATGTAAACTGGGGAGGCAGCTGAGGTCAGGCATAGATAAGCCCAGGATCTTTGTTAGGGGACCGTCTTATTTGCTACTTTTGAAGGTGAAAGGGAACCCCATTTATGGTCACATCAGGACAACAGGCGAAAACCAAGAATGTCCCAGGCAAAATGGTGGTCCATCATCAGAATGCACTCTCTCTCTTTCATTCTCACTCTTGCCTTACTCCCATTCTTTCTCTTTCTCCTTGCACCTGTCTTGACTTCATTCCCAGCTGGGCTGCTCCTGTAAGGTGGCAGAAGTCCCTTCCAGCCACTCCTTCATGACTGTGGCCACAGCAAGGGCTGCTTTGATTAGCCAGGCCTGAGCTACTGGAATTACTCCACCCGAATGCCAAGCATTGTGAGTGGGGTGGGGTGCTTCTCCAAACTGGAAACCAGGTGCTTGTACCCCATGCAGAGGAAAGGGTGCTGGGCAGTCAGAACAATAAATGCAGACACACCTTTGCATACAGTGCACTTGTAGTCATGGATTGGTAGTGAGGAGTAAAAGAGGCATAGCAACATTAGAAAGAAATGTTGCACATTTTGGTGACTTCTATAACATGGGAGATTATTGAATGAGATGGACCAAATTATTTTAGGTGCATGTACAAATATGTAACAACGAATCCCACTATTATGTCTAATCATACTGCACCAATAAAAAATGTTAAATAAAAGAAAAAAGTTAAAAGTGAGAGATTTTTTTGTTCCCCAAACAATGCTGAAATGTTACACCAAAAAATCCAGCCAATGTTAATGCATATAGTTCCAGCTCAAAGTGATATCAAATACCTCTCAGAGAAACAAGTAAAGTTATGCACCTTGGTGGGGAAAGAAAGAGAGACTATCTTTGATGGTGGCAATAAGCCTATAATAAGCATTTTTTTTTTTTTGCAGAGGGCAATAGAAATGGAAAGAACTGTTAACATTCAATTCAGTTTACTGTGGTTTAAGAAATGCAATCTTCTTATTCTGTACTTGGGTCTTTGTAGTAAAAAGCAAAGTAGAAACCCAGGACTTATTCTGAACTTTAGTTTTATTTACACATAGTTTTGTTTATGTCAATTGTATTGTTTGTTATAAGTAAATCACTCTTATATATACCAATGAAATTTAGTGCAAAAAGAGTTTGTGTCTGAAATTTAAGCTAAATGCTCTGGAAAGATTGTTAAAGACAACTTGCTAAAATATTAATGTTGGGTTAGGTGTGAGTGAGAAAAACTGGTAAAAATTCATAGGAATCTGTACAGAAATCGCACTAAGATTTCTTCTCATGTGCTTTGAGTTATCAGTCCACACTAGGGAAAGACTAGGACTTTGACACAATATATAATAGGACTCTTTTGCACTAGAAACACAATTTGAAAATCACTAGACCCATGATCAATGGGAAAACTTGGACTTTAAAAGAGCGACAACTATGTGATCACTTACACATTTTCAACTAAAATAGAATGTGTTTACCCATTTTGACAAATTTTTCAATGGATCAACTTTTGAATGCATTCATACTGAATTAAAGGGCTCTATTGTGTTGGTGAATTGTAGTGAATTAAAAAAACCCTGTTGTTGAGTTCCTCTAGTTTGCAAAAACTCTTCTAGATAAAATGATTTTCCCCTGAATATACAATTAATCTAAGGATCAGTGTGTTATTTATTTATTTATTTATTTATTGTACTGGGGATTGAACTCAGGGGCATTCTACCTCTGAGCTACACCCCCAGCTCTATTTTATTCATTATTTTGAAACAGGGTCTCACTAAGTCGCTGAGAGCCTCACTAAGTTGCTGAGACTGGCCTCGAACCTGCAATCCTCCTGTCTCAACCTCCCAAGTCCTGGGACTATAGGCATGCCCCACCATGCCTGGCTAGTGTGTTATTTTTGATGTCACAAAGTGGAAATTTGGAGAGCTATGGACATTTTACATGTGTGACCATGGTTGTTTATTCTTCCTCTGTCCTTTGAGGAAAGTGGATTGCTTTTCCACAAATGAGTCAATGAAAAGGAAAACAATAAATTATTTGAGCTGATGTATGTGTCATAGAGGTAGGAAACTTCACAAAAATCCCACCGCTTTTGTATTTTTAGGAATTTCCTTGCATTGGCTTGGTTCTAGGTTGGAGCTACTGTGCCCAGAATTTGTTTGTGGATCATTCACCCTGAAGATGGCCCATTGTCCTCTGAGCTCACTCCCTTACCCGCCTAACTAATAATTGTACTGACTCACCTTCTCTTTCTGGTCTCCAATTAGAGGTCCTGAGATAATATAGACTTCTTTGAAGATGGGCCTGGATTTGCTGCTGTGGCAAGAGCAGCACCTTAGTAAGAGTGTTTCCTGTGAGGAGGGTACTTCCTGGGTTTACAAGGGTTTTCACACACATTATCTCATTTGAGCTGCATCATAAACCTCTTCGCTACCCTTTTAGCATTGAGAAAACTGAAATTCAAAGACTGGAAGTAATTCATTTGAAATTCCCCAATTAGTAATAATTAGGCCTGATGATTTGATATTTGGGTTAGAAATCTCTGATTTCAAACCCAAAGCCTTTTTCTGAAACACCCACCCCCACATAAAATGTTCCAGGTTTATTTGTTCCTTTTGGATGAGTCATGTCCCACAAAACTTTTATTACCTCTTATGAATTCATTTAACAAATAGTTTGTTGAACATTAATTGTATGCTAGGCGATTGTTTAAAAATAGATGCACATTATTAAAAAGCAGGAGCTTCATTCTGGGGAAATCTGGGGATTAAGATTTGACCACAAGAAAATGTTCACACACTGAGATGCATCCTTGAAACTCCCCACACATGGTTGTCACATGCATCCCACACCGCCTGAGAATCTCAAAGCAGCGAAATGATCCATTTTAGCAAGCCGCCATTGGTTAATTGCACAATTATCAGTAAGCAACATGATGGTGTGAACATGTGTTCTTAATAATTGCCACCATTTCCCATGGAGTGAGCATCTATTTATTTACTACATTATTATTGCAAAAAAATGTGTGTGATTCTGCTGGTAACTATGTAATTAACTTGTATCTCACTATATTATTTTAGCTGGAACTGCATCCGGTGACTTCTAAAGAGCTGCTAGGAGCAATTCTGCACAAAGCTTCATGGTTCTGTCCGAGAGCGTGCTTACACGTGGTGCATATTCATAGTTGATTATTAATAGCTAACTATGGTTGTCAATTTCAATTTACTATGGGCTTGTGCCAGAGGATACGCGCTTCCATAGAAAACATCTCTTCTTTTGGGCAAACTCTTTCTACTGGTATTATTCTTCTCACTTAAATATCTTCCTGATTTGTTCAATATAAAGCAAGAACAATGCCTATCTTTTATATATTTCATAAACAGGGTTATGATGCAGTTTATGAATGAGTGGCACACCTGCAATGGAGATCTTTGCAGACCCCAGTTTTTTTTTTTCTTTCTGTGGTACTGGGGATTGAACCCAGAGGCATTCTACCTCTGAGTTACACCCCCAGCCCTATTTTATTTTGGTTTTGAAACAGGATCTTGCTAAGATGCTGAGAGTCACACTAGGTAGCTGAGAGTCTCACTACTTGCTGAGGCTGTCCTTGAACCTGTGATCCTCCTGTCTCAGCCTCCCAAGTACTAGGATTACAGGCTTGCACCACCATTCCCGGCGCAGGCCCCAGTCTTTACTTGTCTGAGTGACTGAACTGTTTTTGTTTTCTTCTAATTTACACATTCAGTGTAATATTACTATCCTATAGAATCCTGGACAATAGAGAAGAAATGCTTTCTTCCCCATCTGCATTACTAACTCGGAATCATTGCATTTGCAAGCTTCCTTTCAGCCTTTTTTTCTTGCACGCTTTTGATTAAACACACATAGCTGATACCTTTTTTCTTCGTTTAATACTATGACTCCCCTGCCGGTGCACCAATAGAGGCTTAAGAACAACTTTTGAAATGAAATGGATGGAAACTTTTCTCTATTCCTTCAGATAAGTATAACTGAAAGCTCTGGCTGTTATTATAAAATAAACACAGGAAAACTCTGAAATGTGAAGGAAAGAAGGAAGACTGGCTGGGGACTTGGGGCTCGGTGAATGGCATGGCCATGAGTTCCTGGGTTTTCTTTTGGCCTTATAAACCTCATATTGGATGCCAGAGAAGCTGGCAACCTGGAATATGGCAATAAATGTAGACCAATAAATAAATAAGTAAGCAAATAAGTAAAATTTTCAGTCATAAGACCAGGAAAGGGCAGCCTAGCAAGAAAGAACAGATATTGCCAAATACCACAGGGAAAATAGCAACTCTGTGTGTGTGTGTGTGTGTGTGTGTGTGTGTGTGTGTGTGTGTGTAATATAAAAAATATATATATAATATGAAATTTATTTATTTATTTATTTATTTATTTATTTTGTGGTTATTAGGATTGAAACAGGGGCATTCTGCCTTTGAACCACACCTCCAGTACTTTTTATGTTTTGTTCCAAAACAGGGTCTCCCTAGGTTGCTGAGAGTCTTGCTACGATGCTGAGACTGTCCTTGAACCCGTGATCCTCCTGTCTCCAGCTACTGTTTATAGCCCAAGGCTGAACAGGGACCAGAGGCATCTGCCTTTACCAAGCTATAAAGTGACACCTCAACCCTCTTGCTGGGGTAGTATCAGAAGAGATAGAGACTCAGGACTCCCATCCTTGCTGACAGTGATTTAGCCAACCCCTCTGCATCCCTCACTGTATCCCACCTCATCGCCAGCCAGGGTGGTATCAGCAGGGGTCTGGCGGATCCTGAATTCCCACAACACCCAGCCTTCTCTGCGTGTCCATAGAGGCTAGTGAGGTATCTAGATTCCCACCTCTGTCTGGCAGTGATGAGGTAGTTCTCCCCTTCTCCCTCTGGCTTGGTATGTGAGGAAGCCTGCTAAAACAGAAGATTTAAATGAGAGCCTGGGTCTCATAAGTTCAAGATTCAGTAAGAAAAGTAATTTATTCTATAAGGAACTAAGAAAATTTTGAATGGGAAAAATACTATCAAGGGACACAGACACCTAGACAACAGATGGGAGAATTGTCTGGCAAGGTTCTTAAAGCTGCCATGGTAAAAATACTTCAATGATCAATTATGAATACATACAAAAAAAAAAAACAAACTTCAGCAAAGAAGACACAAATAACCAAATGGAAATTTTGGAACTGAAAAATACAATAAACTCAAATAAACAACTCACTGAGTGATCTATTGGCAGAGAGTAAGGACAGAGTAAAATTCATTAAAGCTGAAGATAAAACAATAGAAATTCCCGAATCTGAGCATCATAAAGAGGACTAGAAAAAATATGAACAGAACATCAGGGACCCAGGGACTTGTACAAAAGATCTCACATTGACATCACCAGGGTCCCAGAAAAAGAGGAAAGAAAAGGCGCAACTAAATGCCATTTGAAGAAGTAATGGCTAAATTTCCCAAGTTTGGCAAAGGACATAAACCTACAGATTCAATATGCGGAATCATCCTCAAACATGATAAACTCAAAGAAATCCATAGTATAATGGTACAAACTATACCTATAGCCAAGATATACCATAATCAAACTTCAGAAAGCTAAAAACACAGAAAATATCGTGGATTCAGTGAGGGAGTAGCAACTCTTATGCATAGTGGAAAAATAATACAAATGACATTTCTCATCAGGAACTGTGGCAGCTAGAAGGAAGTGACTGAGTATTTTTTAAATGCCAAAAGATTAGGATGGTTAATTCAGAATTCCACACCCAGAGAAATAGCCTTCTAGAATGAAGGTTAAATCAAGGTATTCCCAGATGAAGGGAAATGAAGAGAACCTGCTAGTAGCAAAGGAAATTCTCAAAAGGAACTCCTCGCCGGGCGTGGTGGCGCATGCTTGTAATCCCAGTACTTTGGGAGGCGGAGACTGGAGGATCCGGTTCGCGGCCAGCCTCAGCTCTCTCTCTCTCTCTCTCTCTTTCTCTCTCTCTCTCTCTCTCTCTCTCCCTGTTTCTCTCTCTCTCTCTACTTAGTGAGGCCCTCCGCAACTTCGTGAGACCCGGTTTCAAAATAAAGTATAAAAAATAGGGCTGGGGGTGTAGCGCGGAGGTAGAACGCCCCTAGGTTCAATCCCCGGTACCACACACACACAAAAAATAAATAAAAAGGTACTCCTCTACATGGGAAATAAACTACAAAAGAAGGGATGTTAGGACATTGGGAAGGAAGAGCAAACAATGGAAAGAAAAAAAATTTGTGTAAAAAGAAGAGTTTTCTTCTCTTTAGACTTCTGTGCTATGTGTGACGGTTGAGGCACATTTATAACACGGTCTGATATGGTTACCTAAGTGCGTTGAAGGAGAAGATGTTTAAAACAATGATGCTCTTGAAGGGAGTTGGCAAAGGAGAGTAGGTGAATGGCGAACCACGAAGAGGTAGCCTAAGGGAGACCATTGTGTGGGGTAATAGTTCTGTAACCTGCAGAGGTGCTTACAGGAATCCACACGTGACAAAACAGAGTAGAACTGGACACACATCGCACCTCTGCCAATTTCTTGATTTTGATATTGTGCTATAGTTACATCAAGTGTAACCATTGGAGGAAACCGGGTGAAGGATACATGAGACCTTTCTGTACCATCTATCATTTCTGTAAATCTATCATTTAGATAATAATTAGAGGTTGTCAGGTTAGCCAGCTTTCTGCTGCTGTGACAAAATGCCTGAGATAAACGACTTAAAGGAGGAAGGATTCATTTTGGCTTGTGGTTTCAGAGGTGTCAGTCCATGGTCATTTGGTTGTTTCTGGGCCATGGTGAGGCAAATCATCAAAGTTACAGCAGGAGTATGTGGTGGAGCAAAGCTGTTGTTATAGTTTGGATCTACAGCGTTCCCATTCACCCCCCCCCCAAAAAAAAAAAAAAGCTCGTGTTGAAGTCCGCTCTCCAATGCAGCAAAGTTCGGAGGTGGGCCTTGCTGGAGGAGGTGGGTTGCTGGGGGCAGAGCCTTGAGGACCATGTATGTCCCTGGCCCCCTTCTTTCCCTCTCCACTTCCTGGCTTCTATGAGATGAGAAGCTTTCCTCTACTGTGCCCTGTCATCACAGTGTGGCTCTGGAGCCAGCCAGCCATAGACTGAACTCTGAAACCACGAGCCAAATAAAATTTTCCTCCTCTAAGTTGTTCTTGTCAGGTATTTTGGTCATGGTGGCACAAAAGCTAAACAGCAGAGCTGCTCACCTCATGGTTGGCAGGAAGGAGAGAGAAAGAGAGAGAGAGAGAGAGAGAGAGAGAGAGAGAGGAAGGGCACAAGGATAAGATATATTCTTCCAGGGCATTCCACCAGTGACCTACTTCCTCCATCTAGGCCCCGCCTCCTATAGTTTCTAACACCTCCCAGTAGTCCATTCAAGTAAGAATCCATCAATGGGTTAATCCAGCGATGAGGTCAGAGCCTTCATGATCCAATCATATCCCCAGAGCCTCACCTCTGAATATTTCTGCTTTGGAGACCAAACCTTCAACACATGGGCCTTCGAGGAACATTCCAGGTCCAAACTCTAACATTTATAAATGTATAATTATCTCATAATACTAAAGTGAAAACAAAATGGGTATTGAATGGATAAATAAATTTTGATGCATCCATGTAATGAAATACTACTCAGTAATGAGTTGGATCCACCTCAAATGCATAATTCTAGGTAAAAGCAGGCATACCCAAAGGTTCATGTAACATATGATTCTACTTACAGAATAACCTGAGAAAAGTTACACCACGGGAAAGAATCATATTAGTGGATTCTGGGTAGCGGGTAGAGGGTATGAATACCTGAGGGACGCTGTGAGCGGATGCAAGTGTATAGCTTGATGGTGGCAGTTACACAACGGTATACATTTTTCAAAATGTATGAAACTCTAGGTAAATGATACCTCTATATCCCCAATTTAATAAAGGTGGAAAGCAGGCATCGTGATCGCCTCAACCGTACCCACAATAATTGAATGTAGAAGTTGTTTTTCACTTTTCACCATGAAAAAATAGTGCGGCCATAAATACCCGTGAGCAAATAACACTGTTTCTTCAGGGTCTCTATATTATTTCTGTGACTACACTCCCAGAAGTTGTATTCCTGGGGTGCATGGAAAAGAGCAGAGGGATAAATATTATGAACATTTTTACAGCCTTTGAGGCATAATTTCAAAATTACTTTCCAGAAATGTGCGTTCTTTTAGCGAGCTTATCATACCACTAAGGATTTGAAATTGCTATACTTCTTGCCCCAACACCCTTGTGGGAAACAGGATTTTGATAGTGACCGTCAGTTGGTTCCGCTTGGTTCAGATACCTCTTCCTGATAATTGAAGGGTTTGTGTTTACTTGCAACGGTGTAATTATGGTATATAGGATTAGCTGAGCAGAACTGAACCCACGCTCTTTACAATTCACTAAGCATTCCCTCAAATGTTCACACACATGTATGACAAGCTATAAATGCTATTCAGTTCTAATTAGAGTGTGGTTCTGGCAATTACCACCGACTTTATTTGCCAGGATACTGGTGACATCCCTAGACATGAGAATTAGAGATGTCTTTCTATCCTGGCTCTGGGGTGGACCCCCTCCTTAAATTTTTATTCTCTGGCCTCTGCCTTTCTGTCATTTACACGTCGTCTTCTCGTCTCGTTCAGTTGCATATACACCACGTTCTACATTTAGGTGGCCTCTTGATTTGGGTTTGGAGTGATACACTAGGTTAATTCTCACTCTGTTATCAATGGGATTTTGATCTGTCACAAATGGCTCAAAATGCACATTTTAGGATCTCCTGTTCTCATCTACTCTTCTATAGTTGCACTGGTATCTTTTCCTACTTGCTGTCTTTGGATACATGCAATCCTTCACCCCAAGCAAAAGTAGCTTTCTCTGGTATTTTTGCTGCAAAACACACCTGCTGCAGTCATTACATTTTTGAAGCATCTGTCTCTGCACTGCAGCACCGGGCCAAGGTTTACAGCCTCTCTTGCCTTTTGGTTGAATGTGAACAATTTCTGGGTAAGCATTACCCTAAAAAAATCCCACATTAATGAGAAAGCTCTGACTCTCTTTTTACTTCCTCCCCTGTCCTAACAGGTGTGTTCTTTCATTTTATTCATTTAATTTTCAGGTTACTCTCTGCAGGAGATTCTAACACCAACATTTTCATGCCTACAATACGATGACAAAGCCCTCCCACACTAGAGCCACTGCTAAAAGATCCTCTCCACAAAGTGTGACCCGCTCTAGATGGTTGTCCAGGTGAGCTTTGCCTGTGCTCAGGAGCCTTCTCTGCTGCTATCTTGTCTCACTCCCATGCTGGACTGGATCCCAGGTCTCTTGAGCTCTCTCCTTCCCTCCTTTCCTTCCTGTTTCCAATGTTTGTTGAGCTCCTACTCAGTGCTGGCTCCATTCCAGAATGTGGGGTACTTCACTGAATAAAATATAGGTCACTGCTTCATGGTATCTGCATTCTAGCAAGTGGAAGAGACCACGTAAGTCCTCAGCATTACAAATTAGTAAGTGATCCTGTAGGTGAGAGGTCAGCGCTATGGGAAAAGTAAGAGCTTGGGGGCGTGTCAAAGGCATCGGGAGTGTTGGGTTGCAATGCCCACAATTTTAAGTGGGGCAGTTAAGATCGACCTCATTGTGCAGTGTTGTTAGAACATTGTCTTGGTGTCTGGGCCCAGGGAGCTGCGGGAGCAGAGACCAAAGATGTAGTGTGAAGTTTCTGTGGCTGAGTGGTGAGGGGCTCAATAGAAGGAGGAGTCAAGAGGAAACAGGAGACCACATCAACGGTTCTGGAGGCCACTGTTGGACTAAAATCCAGTTTTGTCTGTGTCATAGCCAGTACTGATTTTCAGCAGCAGCTTTATTCAATGAGATTTATAAGAAAATGATAATTTAACCAGTTAGGGTGGATTCTGCTGGCCAAACCCTGGTGCACAAGTATGCTAGAAACATTCAAGCTTCTTTCTAGCAAGACTTGGGATAATTCTGAAACTGTTCAATCAGACCCATAAATATGAATTAAACATTTACAGTTGTATTAAATATTCGAAAGATAGGAACCAAAACAGTCTATCAAGTAATTGTACATATTTGTGCATTTACAAAATGCATATTCATGAGAGCTATGTAAATATATATTTAGTCATTTCCTCTCTCTCGTGTGAAGAGCCATGGCTGAACTACAGATGGTAACTTTCTTCCATTTAATTACTAGGATGGCACAGTAAACCATTCTGAAATTGTCCTTAGGGAAGGATCATTGTCTGGCCCGTACCATGAGTTCAGTGTTCTTGGAACTGATGAAAAGAAATTTCTAGAACATGCCTATCCTTATGGCAGCCATATAAAAAAAGAAATGACAGTTATTTTGTAGCCATCCACCCTCCTGCACCAGTCCTGTTCCCCACAGATGTGACTCTGGCCATATTTTCCACCAAAAGTCACACAAGGGAAGAGATTCAGTGTGGGACGTGCCTAGGTTCCGCGTGGTTCTGATAGTCCAGCCAGAGTGTCGCCCTTTCTCTTCCACTTAAAGAATGCACATTGGAATGCTGGGGAGGGAGAGTGATGATATTTTTAGGTTAATATTGAATTCATTCTAATTTATTCAAAAACATGTCCAACTTCATATGGTCTCTCTGAATAGTAACATGACTGGCAACCTCTCAGATCTGCTCCTGACAACTCTTTTTGGGTCCTTCTGTCACAGCCAAGGACTCTGGATAAGGAGATTATGAGAGAGAACACATTCTAATTTTGTATTTGTGGGAAGATCTTATGAGAAAGTCTTTCTGAGAAGCAGAATTTTCTGAGATCTCCATTTCCGCAGATCCAGATACTATGATAGCACTCGCCTTCTCGCCCACGCCACTGAGCTTCTGTGAGACATGGATGTGCTTGGGAACTTTATCTCAGAGACCATGTCTCTTCCCATGAGCTCCACTCTGCCACTCTGCTCTGTATTTGGAGAAGGTAGACCAGTTAGCCGGACTAATATATGGGCGAACTTTGAAAACTCAGGTCTACTCTAGAAACAGACTGAGCCTGAGCCATTGTCCCTTGGATTCCCACTTTGGTGGCTAAGAGATTTTGATGTTGTAATAAGTTAGCAGTAAAGAATGATTTCTGTTCTAGGTGGGTGATGTAGTTACTCAGCTTGAAGTGAACTTTAGGGAATCTTCCCATCTTACTGATATAGATATATATCTCACTATATCAGACCCTTTTTGATCTGTACCCCCAGATCTATGACTTTATCTCTGATGAGTCCCCCTCCCTCATTTGTTCCCCACCCCACTGACCTCAGTGCTCCTTGATCCACCACAGACCCTTTGCACCCGCTAATCCCTCTGCCCATCACACTCAGCCCCAGTCACTTGCAGGACAAATTCCCCATTTTCTTTAGGTCTTCACTCAAAAATGCCCTTTTCAGTGGGGTCTTCCAGGACCATCTTATTCAAGATTTTGATGGCATTCCCAACATTTTATTTTCCCCTCCTTGATCTTTTCTTCTAAGCATTCACTGCTGTCCAACACACAGTGCTGTTTACTTATTTATCTTGTTTACTGCCTCGCTCCCCCTCTGCAGTGCACATTCCACAAGGGCAGGGTTTGTCTGTTTTGCTCATTGCTGTATCCTTAGCATCTTGAACAGTGCCGGCCACGTGGTCGGAGTCAATAAATATTTACTGAATGAGTGAATGGCTGTGTACTTAAAAGCAAGAAGAATGATCTTCATAGTGTTGTAGGACAATAAAGCATTGCATAAAGGACCGTGTAATGAGGAAGAGAGAGAGAGAGAGAGAGAGAGAGAGAGAGAGAGTGTGAGAGCGAGAGAGACAGAGGGAAGGAGGGGAGATGCTGATGGGGCATCTGAAAACTTCCCACTTCCCACTTCCAGTCTCTCATGAACCCGGGTTTTACTTCTTGTCCACACTCTGTCCCTGAAACACACCCCCTCTATGCTTTGTAAGCTACCTTAAGCGGATATGATACTACCCCAAATCCTCTATGCAAAAGGAATAGTCAAAGTAGGAGATGCTAATAATTGTTTTCTCAGCACGGAGGGTACCTTGGAGAATAGGATTCCCACACAGCACACAGTTTTGTGAGTTCTCTGGCCTGCTTCCTTTCTCAGATAACTAGGTCACAGACAACTGGTGTTTCCCATGTGGCAAAGGAGAGATGCATAGAAATCCCTGCCTCCTCTCTCTGCTTTTCAAGTACCGCCGAATGCCTCCCAAGGATTGCATCTGCTCTGAGCTCTGCTACCTTCCTCACTCTCGTGGAAGGTGGTGGCGCCGGAGGCTGATCATGCTTTGACTGCTGACTTGAAACACGCTTTGATGAATTAGCACAACTTGGCCAGCCATTGACTTCAAATTTTACCCTTGATTCTTCCTCTAGCAAACAATTAAGGAGCAGCAGTGGCTTCCTGCAGGGGAGACCAATGCCTTCTGTCCTCTGCAGAAACAGCTTGGCATTCTTCCAAATGATGAATGGTGTGGACCAGGAGCGCTCGTTTCCTTCCACTGCCCAGCATCCACATAAATACACATATAAACGTGTAAAATGAAATAAATTAGAGTCGCCAATGAGGAAACCAATTTAGATGATCAGCCGGTTCTGTGACTTCACAAAGAGGCCAGAAAAAAGCATCCTTGAACTTCGTAATGCAGCGAGCCAAGGAACAATGAGAGGCCACATGAATAGCTGGGCCCAGTGACAAGACACATGTCCTCCTTGCTGGGTGAGTAGCCTGGTCCAACCTCAAAAGCTCCTGAGTAAGAGGAAAATGTCTCTTTAACAGTATTAAGGGACAATTTATTATGTGTATCCTTCCAGGGAAGCACAATGTCAGTGCAGGCCCATTGCATTTGCATTATTTCCAGACAACAGTGGAGCAGAAAGGGGACACTGATTTATTTCAGAGCAAGCACAGGTGAATTTAATGTCTGCTGGGACCAAGCCAGGGAGGACTTAACCCATTCCAAGGCTCTCCTGGGCGTTAGGGGGAGCTGTGTGTGTGTGTGGGTTTTGGGAATGGCCTATCAGCTTCTTTGGTTAAATTCAGCTTCCCTGAGCCCATGCTTTTCCATCTCTTGATCATAAAAGCACTCATAGGGTGGGAGGGATGGAAAAAATTTCGTTTGGGAACAGAAAATCTGGTTTTATGCCCAAGTCCAGCTAATTCCTTTTGTTGCTGCAAATAATTTTATCCTTTATGATTACACGATCTATTTGATAAAAGGGGTCTGATGACATTATCCTGCAGATATCCTGTAATGAGGATTAACTAAGCAAACGTACTAGGGAATTGTTTGTGAATTGCACAAATTGGGATGATATCAATATGAGATTCTTGGAGCACAAAGAGAAGTTTTGGGATTATCTTCAGGAATTGTGGCTTGGCTAGCTTAACTAGCAGAGAGCTTTTTTTTTTTCTGAAGGATCATCCAGAGGGAGGTAATCAGCTACCCTGAAAACCCTGGAATTAGAGAGTTATATGCAAAATGTCACTGGGCATGGTGGCATATGCTTGTAATCCTGGTAGTTGGGAGGCTGAGACAGGAGGATCGCAGGTTTGAAGCCAGCCTCAGCAACTTAGCAAGGCCCTCCGTAACTTAGTGAGACCCTGTTTCAAGATAAAGAATAAAATAGGGCTGGGGGTATAGCTCAGAGGTAGAATGTCCCTGGGTTCAGTCCCCAGTGCCACAAAAAAAAAAAGAGGGGCAAAATGTCACAGTAGAGAGTGTCTCAGAGAGATCTTCTCCAAGCCTCTTTGGGAGATGGAGAAATCGAGGCTTAGGGAAGCATGGTGGATTATAACCACCTTAGCAGGTGAGGTGGCTCTTAATTATCATCACTCTCTGCCCCTTATGTATAATTCAGAATGTCCTGCACACATGAAATGCACAATAAACATTGGTAGAAGTGACAGAGCTCAATCACTGTCAAGCAGCGTTACTGTTGACAACGGCAGCTTGGAATTTTTCTTCTTCTGACTCATGTCCCAGTGTCTCTCATTTAAATATCAAGCCTTCTAAGGAATGTGTTTGCTGGTCAAATGAGGTATCTCAAAAATGAACACGATCCATATAAAGCCAGCAACAGCCTGAAAAAAAAAAAAAAGGCCTGCAGCTTCAGACTTGTCTGTCAGTAATTCCTTGAAGTCTTGGAGAGCATTTCCTTCCTATCCAACCATCCTAACAATTTTAGGATGCACTTACAAAATGTTGCCTACCATCTTAACTTATTTAATTTCCAAATGATCTGATGAAATAGGCACTGACTGGACAGGAACTTGAACCTAGATCTCCTTGAAGTATATAATGTGTATTCCACGAATAAGACCCTGTGCAATACCAAACGGACATCCTTCTGTTTCATCTTCCCTCCTTTCCCTCTCTCCAGCCCTCTCTTATTTCTCACAATCTCTTATTTAGCATCTTGCTAAGTGCCAAACACTAAAGTGGGGTGATATATTCACCAATCCAGCAGCCAGCCGGGTTGGGAGGCTGAGACCGGAGGATCCAGGTTCGTGGCCAGCCTCAGCTACTTAGTGAGGCCCCCCTGCAACTTAGTGAGACCCTGTTTCAAAGTACAGAATAAAGAAAATAAAAGAATAAATCCTTAAAAATTAAAAAAATAAAAGTACTTGTTTTTTTAAAAAAAATAAATCCAGCAGCCTCTGTGTGGGAAGAGCTGGTGGCCTATTGAAGAGGATTTCCAGGTACTAAGGCAATTCCAAGTGCAGGTGATTTTTGGTAAGCCCTAACCCTGACAGAGCACAGCTGGCAAGGGTTAGGGAGAAGCACCTGAGGGCCTGGAAGTTGAAGGGACAGATCCATCCTTGTCCAGGGCATTGCTGCTGCCTTGGTCCTGGAGAAGAAGTTCCCTGGAATCCCAGCCACCCCTTTCAAAATATGCAAGCTTTCAAAGCCCATGCCTTCGCATTCCCCACTCTCTTAGATGGGATGAATGAAAGATGGGCATGACGCATGCAAAAGGAATCTGCAAATCGCTGATCCTTTAAAACCTTCTTTTGTAAATACCAATAAAACAAGTCTCAACACTCGTTCCCGAGTTCAGGGAATTCATTCTAGCTAGAGCCCCGGAGGAGGGAAGCTGCTCCCTAAGTACTTTCTTCCTTTCAGCGATCTCAGCTGAAACTGAAACTAGTCCCCATGCTCTTTCCCTTTTTCTGATTCAGAGTCGATTATTCTGTAATCCCTCTGGTTTCCCTCCTTTGTCTGCCTTCCCTTTGTCTAAACAGCAGAATTGGTTATGTCTGCCAAATGAATGATTCCGCTCCAAAGTGTTGAAGTCTGGAAATGATACCTCAGAGGCGCTCCATAAATATTTGTTTAAGGAATAAATGAATGGATGAATGAATGGGCAATCGCCACGTTCAAACACTGGCTCTATCATTCACCAGTTGTCCAAACTTAAAACAGTTATTTAACCTGTTTTGTCTCAGTTTCTTGGCCTTCTGAATTGTGCATAGGAGATTATAGAAATGTATGTATTTAAGTACTATAGAGAGCAGTCGTCATTCATTCTGGTGCTCAAAAATGATGATGTTCTTTATCACTATCAAAGAGGTTTGGGTGTGACACGGGAGGGCAGTTCTTGATGGAAGGCTGGGAGTTTGGGTTCTGTTAGCTATGAGGAGTGTAGGATCTAACTCGGCTGAGGAAAGGAGGGAAGGGCATTTCCAGTAGTAACATCAGGGTAAAGGAGTGAGGCGTGGAATTTTCTGAAGGTGAAAAGTGGGGAATCAGACAAAGCTGTAGAAAGAGGTGAGAAGATGTGACAATGGTGGATGATCAAACGGGTCTCTAAAATTAAGTTGCAGGTTGATTATATATTGCATGACTATTATTTGCTGCTGATAGAGAAATATGACACAGACTATGTGCCCAAGAAGGGAGGCGGGGACCCAATACCATGTGTGAGAGAGGGATGATGGCCGGGGAATACTTGAAGTGCTGTGTGACACAGAGGAAGGCATGTGACACTACCTTTAGGGTCCTGAGGCCTCTCGGTGAGGGGACTGGTTCTAACCAGGCATGCAAACATCCTTGCTCACTCTCTCACTCAACATGTTTTTCTGAGCAGCTGTTTATTTGTTAGGTATTGAGCTGGCTCCTAGGTACACAGCCCTAACAAAATAGGCATAATTATGGAGCTTAGAGGTCAGTGGGAGATCTCCCTGTGAGGATGGGGAAGGACCCTGTGAGACAGGCCTGAAAAAATAAAATAAAATAATGGAACAACTAAAAACAAGCATGGACTTTAAACAAGCAGCTCAATGGAAAAGACATGGATGGAGCATGGACCAGTGTTGACTGGAAGTCGAGGTTGCCATGATGTGCCAGGCAAGGGCCTTGGATGGAAGATGGGGAGCAGGATAGGGGCAGGGCCAGGTGCACATTCTAGAGTGAGGCCTGTGATGCAGGTGGTTTTCAGGGGGGTGAGATAGCCCTTCAGAGGAAAGATGGAGAGGGTGGAGGAGAGGCTTGAGCTAGCCCTTCAAAGGAAGGATGTTGGAGAGGGTGGAGGAGAGGAGTGAGCTAGCCCTTCAGAGGAAGGATGTTGGAGAGGGTGGAGGAGAGGAGTGAGCTAGCCCTTCAGAGGAAGGATGTTGGAGAGGGTGGAGGAGAGGAGTGAGCTAGCCCTTCAGAGGAAGGATGGAGAGGGTAGAGGAGAGGAGTGAGCTAGCCCTTCAGAGGAAGGATGATGGAGAGGGTGGAGGAGAGGAGTGAGCTAGCCCTTCAGAGGAAGGATGATGGAGAGGGTGGAGGAGAGGAGTGAACTAGCCCTCTCAGAGAAGGTGGAGTGCTCTCAGGGGGAGTCGAGGGTATCAGCAGAGCCAGATGGTAAGAGGAAAGGATGTTTCCGGAAGCAGTGTGAGTCACAGTGAAGGAGAGAGCGCCAATCATTGGAGTCTGGAAAAGGGTGACGAACTCCCGAGTGGAGGAAGAAGGAGCCCGAGGGTGAGGAGGAGACACGTTTTTAGTTCACAATTGTTGGGACCATAATTGTGGCTTTCGGAAGAACTGATGATGGTCTGTTTCGGCGAAGTGCCAACCCCAGCATTTCTTCTCTGGAGGGACTCGCTCTGACCCTCTGGGAAGAAGCAGTGGGTTTATTGGCGTCAGTTCCATGCTTTTGTAGTGGGAAAACTTTATGATATCCGAGGACTACTGAACCAGTCCAACCAGGACCAAATTTGAATTTGAAATGACTTTGATGGAGAAGGCAGCAGCAAATCATCAAATCACTCCAAATTCCACGCATCAAAATAAAACAAACATTCTTTTGATTTATCGCAGCCTTTGTGGAGCCTGTTCTATCCAGTTAATGTCTTCCTGTGTCAGGGGAAGCATCATGAAGAAGCCTTCATTCAAAGAATTTTGTAAAGTCTCTGTCCTTACTTGAATTTCTTTCCCTCTCATATTTCCCCACACCTCCTTTGAAGAACACAAACAGAAATTCCTCTCCTCCCTGATCCTCTCTTCCTTGCGCCTTCTACCTGTCTACTTAATGACACTTCCCTGGTGGTAGCCCCATTGTCATTATTATTATTTTTCTTACAGGGAGAAAGCACTGCATCCATTTTTTCAGTCCCCCTTCCTCTAGCACGGGGTCTGGTGTGCAAATGAACAAATGAACCCTTGATGCAGTTGCCAGTGGCAGATAAAGTGTGTTCTAGCATCTTCTGAAACCTGTTTTTGCAAAGGACATTCATGAAGACCAGAGAAAGAGGCTGTGTTTTTTCTTTGGGGGGGAGGTATGATTACTATTTTTTAATACTTTTATTGGTGCATTGTAGTTATGCATCAGAGTGAGGTTCAAAGTCATACAAACATACATGCGCACAGGTCTTGGTGAGTTTTCCCTTCAGGTCCCACCCGCTACCTACCCCTCCCCATACATACTAGTGAGATTGATTGTGACACCTTCGTACACGGGCATAGCATAATTTGAATTGTTTCTTCCATCGGTTCTTCCTTTTCCCCTCCCATGTCTCTCCCTCTTTCTTCTTCTTTTATTTTACTGGTCACTTTCCTTAACTATGTTAAATCCCTCTTGTTTCCTATTTTCTCTCTAGCTTCCACATATGAGAGCAAACATTTGACCCTTGACTTTCTGAGACTGGCTGATCTCACTTAGTATACTATTCTCTAATTCCATCCATTTTCCTGTAAATGACATAACTTTGTTGTTTTTTATGACGGAGTAAAATTTCATTACATATATATAGCACATTTTTTGTTATCCATTCATCTGTTTGACAGACACCTAGGTTGGCTCCATAATTTGGTTACTGTGAATTATGCCGTTATAAACAAGGCCATGCGTGTATTACTATAGTATTCTGAGTTTAATTCTTTTGGAAAGATACCGAGGAGTAGTATAGCTGAGTCATTCGGTGGTTCCATTCCCCATCTTTTGAGGAACCGAAAGAGGCTGTTTTAAACAAGGGCCCTCTTTCCTTTGTGTTTCTCATAGCATTGCCCACTCTGTGTGCTTCAAAATAATTTGTTTCAGGTGAAACTGCATGTGGTGTCTTGCGGTGGCTTATAAATTCCAGTTGGCAGAAACAGCTGGTGGCTAAGTGCCTAAGAGTCTCCAGAGATTCTGATTCAGTAGTTTCGGGGTGGGCCCATAGAATGAAGCAAAAAAATATATAATTATATATATATGTATATATATATATGTATATTCACACACACCTGTATTTCTCTCTCTCTCTCTCTCTCTTTCTCTCTCTCTCTCTCTCTCTCTCCATCATCCCAGGTCATCCAAAAGTTTGGGCAACACTGTGGAGAGAGAAAAGCGTTGGAGCTGGAGCATGGAGACTTGGTTTGGAAGATGGAGGCTGCACCTCTGACTAGTATCTGGGCTAGTAACTTATTCTCTTTAAACCTCAGGGAAACTATCTATAAAATTTATCTCCTAGGGCTACCCAGAGGTTAGGATTACATGATATTTGTAAACATGAGAGACATAGTAGGTTCTCAATAAACTTTAGTTGAAACTGAATGTAAATGACAGGAGAAAGTACAGAAGGACCAAGGTTTCAGGGCCAGTTCAGGTTAAATGGGGAAAAAGAAAGGATTTGAGTGTTGACAGAATGCGATGATTCGTTTGCTACTTCTTATATTTGCCAGGCTGTGGCTGTGTAGAAAGGTGCATTAGCCAGTGGCTTTATTTCCCTAGGGCCTGAGGAACTCTTTCTTTGACAATTGCCATTCCAACCCCAAAGGTAATAGGATTAACTCCCAGAGAAGTCAAGAGCAGCGTGAGGAACTCTCTTTGCTTGGGGGTGGGGCAAGAGGGAGGCCACTCCCGTGGATGCTGCCAAAGGGCACATCCAGAGTGCCGGGTGGAGAGAGGGACAGATGGCTGACTGGGCTGGCTTGAGAACATTGTCAGGCACCTGGGTTGAGAATAGCCCTTCCCTGTCTGTATCCACATGTGGAACTGCAAAGCTACATGTAATCATGTGCTTTACAAGGAACAAATATTTTGCAAGATTAAGGCAAAACGGATGTGACAATCAGCTGAAAACATTTATGGTGTGCATCCACTGTGCAAATAAGGAAGGGATCGGTGCTCAGTACTCAGAATTGATTGTCTTCCCTTTTTCTTCCTTGGGGTCTCTGTGGCTCTTTTGGATATGGCTCTAACTTCGCTGAATAGAAGTAATCTGAGTTTTTCTTCTTTGCTGTACCATTGTTCTTGTTTCTCCAGCACTTAGTACAGTGCTTTGTAATACCGAGTAGATACTGAAGACGTGGAATCAAAGTAGCCTTGATGGAACTGAACGGTGACTGTGGGCTGGGCACCTTTGAATCAAGCTTGTGTTTTTGGCGGTTGAACTTTATTTAGTGTGTTAGGAGTTATTTTATACTTCCAAGTTGACATGGAGAGAACCCTGAAGATGCAAGTGTTCCTGAAAATTTGGTGGGAAAAGAAGACAAGCAAATCAACTCTTGAAATACAGGAAAACAAACAGCCATGTTCAAATGACTCTTGATGTGCTATCGAGTAGGAAGTGCGTGCATTGTAACACAAAACACATGAAGTCAAAGTTCTCTCTCTTCTGCCATGACTGTCCTCAGTTTTTGGATATGCAGCGCTTCCGGACTACAATGCCGATCATGTACACTGAGCTACACGAAGTCAGGGATTATATTTTTGCTTCTGGTTGCATCTCTAACACCGAGCACCCAGTAACTGGCACATAAAAGGCACTCAATAAAAAGTTGAATGCATAAAACAGTGGTTTCTGAATTGTTCTTCATATGTTTCTCTTCTCTCTTCAGAGCACAAACTCCTGGAGGAGGTATCTTCATAATCTTTGGATCTCTGGTGCTTGGCACACAGTAAAGTTCTTGCTACATGTTAGTGTCATGCTTCCCCATATGCCCAGTGGGCCTAGTATGGTCCTCTGCAAATACCAGACACTTCTGCATTTTTATAAATGATGCTAGCTTTGAGGTGATAGAGATAGAGGCAAGATCAAATCTTGCCTCTGCTACTCACTGCTTGGGCACCTTCTTACTTAACTTTCCTTAGCCTCAGTCTCCCTGTCTGTAAAATGGCAATAACCATTCCTATTTCACAGGACAGATGCCAAAAATCAATGCTATCTTTTAGATAAGATACCTGACACAGAGTAAATCTTCCACAAATGAATGCTAATTCTCAGTTCCCTTTTGCTTTGATCTCATTTTGAGACAATTATTTATGTGACTTAGGACTGAATTTGAAAGGACGAAGTTTCGATGTCAGTTCTAAGCTTTGACCCTGGTCTTGTACAATAAGGTCCTTGATTCCCCTCCTGCTATGAAAATTCACTACTACCTTTGAGAGTGAATGTTTCTATCAACAAAATGGGCACAATCCTTGCAACTTGTCTCCACTGGTGCTCTGGGAAGAATGAGATAATGTCTGGAAGGAGCCTGGAGCTTCAGAGATGAAAGGTGTAATTTCAAAGACCAGAAGCTCTATGCTGTTATTATTGGATTCTTTTAGTACAGGAGGTTGCCTGACCCGGACACACAGTCATCAGCTGTCTCCTTCCTAAAAGCCCTTTGAAATGGTTGGGAAGCAGCTTGGAGGATGAGAGCTTTGCTTCTGCAGTTCCTCTCCATCCCTCCCCTTCCTCATTTGCTTGCTCTGAGGTTGAAGGTAATTTTGGAGGTGGGCGGTGGGAGGAAAAGCAAAACCATTCCCGGGGTAACTGCCCTGAGGTCAGCAGATCTGGGTTCAGGTTCTGCCTGATTCTTACTGGTATTGGGTAAATTATTGACCTTCTCTGGGTCTGAGCTGAGAGCAACAGGGCTGAACTGGATCATCACCAAGATCCTAACCAGCTTTGAGAAGGCAGACCACAGGCATGTCAGAAGAGCATTGAGGGGTGGAAGTCGAACAAAAAATGGTGGCAGATAAAAACAGGCGAGGATATCGTTTGTGGAAGGGAGGGTGCTGGTGTGCTGGTGAGGACTGGAGAAATGCAGGGTGGGAAGAGCCAGGAGCAACCAGACTGGGCAGGGTCTTGAAATCTGGGCGGAAGAGCTGAGAATGGGTGCCACAGAGACACGAACTGCAAACTAGAGCATCCGATAAAGCCATATTGTGGCTTCCAGGCCAGGACAACCAGACCTGGCTTTAAATCCTGGCTTTACCATTAAGTAGTTATGGCTTTGGGCAAGTTATTTCACCTTAAGACTCTCAGTTTTAATTTCCTGTACAATGTCGATAACAGTGCTCACCGTATGGATTATGAGGATTAAGTGATGTAGCATATATGAGTGTCGAGGATCGTCATTATTCATGGATTCCATTCTTGTGAACTCACCTACTTGCTTAAATGTACTTGTCACTCCCAAATACATGCTCATGATGTTTTCGTGGTCATTCTTGGACAAGCACAAAGTGGCCAAAATTTGAGTCAGTCAACACACATTCCCAACTGAGGTTGAACAACGTGACCCTATGCTTTCTTTTGTTTTTGAAATTACGACTACAAAGCTCATATTCTTTATACTTAATTGCCTGTGTCCTTGAGTGTCCTTTTGGACACTTTTTATTTTTATTTTTTTCCATTATAAAATTCAGTTTATTTTTTCCATTTTTATTTATTACATTTATTGGTGCATCGTAGTTATACATTTTAATAAGTGTCAGGGTATCAGAAGCATGCATACATTTGTTTAGCTCTCTCATTTTCAGTCGATTCAGTGCCACATTTTCCATACTTTTATGGTTTGGTTGGGGAGTTTTTTGTCTAAAACAGTCCTCACACATTGTACTTTCTAGTGTTCCCAAGTACAAGGAAGGTGGGATGTTCTTTCTGGAGAATATACATGTATTAGACAAGCTTCATGCAGTTATACCACTGTTAGCCATGCAGTCGATGTTAACAAATAAACAATACATATTAAATAAGGTGTCTCTAAGTACAAATACACACAAAATAGAGCTATGTATTTGTTTTGTTGATGAAATGTTTTGATCAGAAGTTCACAGGGACCTAACCCTATATTCCACCTAGGAACAATGGTTTAGTATTTGTTAATTCATTGTTTAAGGAAACTTAATAGAACACACCTACTATAGGTAATAAGAATTAACTGTACCTGGAATATATTTCCTTTGTCAGTTAGCCTTTGATAGATTATGCTGCAATAACAAATAACTTCTAAATTTCAGTTTTGAACAATCTAAATGATTTATTCCTCATTTATTTTTTTATGTTTTTATTGGTGCATTGTAGTCTCACATCACAATGAGTATCAGTTTGGTGTTAACATACATGCACACAGCTCTTGGTGTCCCTC
>PVJS01029065.1:0-25049 GCA_004027185.1 Glis glis
CCTCAGCTCTCTCTCTCTTTCTCTCCCTGTCTCTCTCTCTCTCTCTCTCTCTCTCTCTCTCTCTCTCTACTTAGTGAGGCCCTCTGCAACTTTGTGAGACCCGGTTTCAAAATAAAGTACAAAAAAAAAATAGGGCCGGAGGTGTAGCGCGGAAGTAGAATGCCCCTGGGTTCAATCCCCGGTACCACAAAATAAAGTATAAAAAAATAGGCCTGGGGGTGTAGCTCGAAGGTAGAATGCCCCTGGGTTCAATCCCCGGTACCGCAAAAAACAGAAAGATTATGACTTCTTTTAAGGAAGAACTTTCTAACAATCAGATCTGACCAGAGGCTAGGGAAGTCCCTGTCTCTAGGGATGTTCAGACATGGAGTGGCTGACCAGATGGCAGAGACTTAAGTATCAGATGAATGGTTGGACTTGATAATATCGATATCCCATTGGATCTTGAGATTCTATGTTTCCTTTCATCATAATTTTTTTCAATCCCTCATTACCCATTCCTACTTCATTGTCTGAGCAAATATTTCACTCCCAAGTCTGCGTCTGACACTTTAGGAAGACCTGGTTCTTCTATACTTCTTTTCTTTGTGACTTCCTTGCTTCTCACTCTAATCCTCATGCATGTGTATAGAGATTCATTTGTTCATTCACCTCACCTACATTGTGCTAGCTACAGAAATTAAATGTGCCATCCTTGCCTCCAAATATCATCTAGGTGAGGAGATGAACACCCACATCATTGATTACAGCACAGGGTGATGGAGCCCTGGGGTACCAATGGGAGATCAAAACAGAGGCATCATTTAACCTGGCCTCAAATTCCAACCATGTGGACTGAATTTTGAGGGCTGATTAAATGTTACCTTGGTGGATAAGTTAGGAACAGACCATCCAGAAGGACAACTGTATGCAAAGATACATACATTCAAGTGAGCAAAATGTGTTTGGGAACCTTGAATAGTTCAATATGGACCCAGCAAAGAGTGGTGGGAAGGGGGAGATGGGTGAAGACAGTTTATCAAGAGCTGTTTAAACCGAGGCTTTCCACTTTATTTTGATCACTGTGGAAGAGCCACCATGTGACATGACTAGATTTGCTACTTAGGAAGATGAGTAGAGGAGAGTTAGGAAGGGGTCAGAACAGAACCAGGAAGATAAATTGATGTAAAATAGGCAAGAGGTGGTGAGAGCCTGGCTGAGGCCGTGGCAGTAGGAATGAAGAGTAATGAACAGATTCTAGAAGTTTTCATGGGGCAGCATCTGCAGAACTTGAAAGGCTGATTAAATAAAGGAATGGAACATCCGGAATGACCTTGAGGTTTTAATTGCATGGCTGTAAATAGTGGAGTCAAGGCTTGTGCTGGGAATAGAAATGGAGACTATATGGAGTATAAATGACTACCTGACAAGTAGAATCAGAACTTGCCAGAGAGTTAGTAGACTAGTCACTAGAGGACAGAAGAAAAGGAGAGACGGGAGATGGCTAAAAGTTTAGAAGCAGAAGGCAATAGGAGGTATGCACGGACACAAGGCCATTCTCATAACTATCCCATATAATAATCACTAATAGATAGCATTTGTGGACATCTACTGTGTACTGGGCATCAAACCTCACATCAACCCCATAGGGTGGAAGTTAGTATCTTCATTTTATAAGTGCGGAAACTCAGGCTCAGAGATGTGAAGTAACTTGCCCATAGCTATCCAGTGCCAGTGTAGGTTTTAGGATCCCACACATGTTGACTTTACTGAATGAGTGCTATATGGCACATGTGGACAAGGGTAACGCCCACCCCCCATTTAGAATCTGGAATATATTCCATTCAACTGATTGAAACAGTATCATGTACAAACTTGATATTTCCACTGTGACATCAAAGTGAGGAGGAACTTCTCTTCCCCTTGTGTTTCCTTCAGGTTTTCTGGATTTGGGTTTTCATTCCCTCCATCTATAGTCAGTCAAATCCTTAATTTAATGGGAAGGGGTAAATTGACCTGCCATATAGATCAGTGGTTTTCAAAACATGGTCCTAGAACCAGCAGCATTAGCCTCAGCTCGAAACACGTTAGAAACGAAGATTCTCTGGCTCCACTGCAGACCTACTGAGTCAGAAACTCTGGGGCCGGGGCCCAGAAATCATAACACCTCATCAAGTGATTCTGATGCTGGATGAAGTTTGAGAACTACTGACATAGGCTAAAGTGTTTTGCATCAGGCTTTTATAGAGTTATGTGACAAAGAATTAATCCAAACCATGGTGAATACAAATGCTACATTTACTGCTTAATTAAAGAGGAACTGCTGATAAGATTGCTGCACAGAGAAATTATGAGAAACCACATCTGAATTTCTTTGGCTGGCAATTCTCACACTATGCTTTGTTGAGTGCATGCGCACTTGAGAAAATCCACCAAAATACATCAATTTCTCTTTTACTCATATTTTTATATGGCATATAAACAGAGTGAATATGAAGCCTAAATATCACAGAATTGAGCTAACTAGAGGGTTTTCAAAGAGACTCAATAAATCCCCAGTTTAATCACAGACACAGCTCAGGGTGGATAGAAATAGAAGACCAATAACAATGTTGAAATTAGATTCCCCAATGACCGCAACAGAGTCCAGTTATGACACATCATCAATGTGCTCCCCATCTCCTTGCCTTCTCATAAAATGACAAGGAAAAACAAGCTTTGGAGGGGTACAAAATATAATAAATTTAATCTTCATCCAGTGGGACATTTTTTTAATAAAAAGGTTTTGAAGAGCTCCTGAGTAAGGTTGTACATCTGCATATTTTATTAACAAAATGTTACTAAGGCAGAAGGGCGTCACCCATGGTGAAGTTGAGTAGCCACCAGCTTTTTGAGAAGGTGACTAGCTGCACTTCAAGCTTCAAAATGACATAGAATGGAGGGAGGAAATTTGTGTGGAATAAAAATGACTTCCAGGCCAAAGATGCTCTGAACAGCTGGGATTTTTGATAATTTATCTAACAGAATGTGGGAGGGAGTCTCAACACACCTGCAGATGGATTGCATCCTCCCAGATGTGGAGGAGCCTCAGGAAGGCTCTGCGAGGACATTTTCATCTTTGGGTTTTTTTTTTTTTTTTTAGGCTAATGTGAAACAGCTAGTTTTGGAGTGTGCATGGCAGTTGTTTTCCCATGTGACATCTTCCTGGGCTTGTCCTTGTCATCGTTGGAGTGTACAGGCCAGCAGACAAACAAACACCCATCATGACAGAGCATGCTACTAACCTGCTCATGAACTTGTACCGGCGGGGCAGGTAATAGATTTTTCTCCTGGAAGAACAGCAAAAATGAAGCCAGTCGAGAAGAAAACCCATCGTCAGTTACAGTTTGAACTAGCAAGGAAGGAAAGGAGATTGAAGATAGAAGCCTGTAAGAGGTGAAGAAGAAAAAACTAAAAAGAGATTAACAGTGAGAAATGTAGTAGGAACACAGAGCATGCGTGTATGAGTCATGAAATCTTATGAAACACTTTCTTTGGCTACTTCTCCCTCTCCTCATTACCGTAATCTTTTAGGGCTGCCCCTCACTGACAAAATGTGTGCACAGTGATGATTTGGAGCAATTGGTATTTGCACGGATTCGACTGAGATCAGCTTTTTCCCAGGGAAATGCAAAGATGGATTATGGGGCAACATACATAATTTAATGGCACACTATTGTATGAAAGCAATATTTATGTAGTACTTTAAGCTTGCAGAACACTCTTGTCATGATTTAGATAGGGGTAGTATAAAAAATATAGATTTCACAGCCAGTGCAGGAAGAACACTAACTTGTCAGTATCAACACACAGTTACAGATAACCACATTGGCACATATTGCCTAACCACTGGCTCTGGTTAAAGGTGAATTAAACAGGTAAAACCAAGAGGTCCTAGAAAAAAAAATTTAAAAGCACACTTAATAAGGACCTGTTATATTGCTGAATATTTACATTTTAAAATATTAAAAATGAAAATTATGGGTATAGTTAGAGTGGAGAGTACGTATGTTAGATGCTTTATTAAATTTGCAATTTCCTTTCCACATTTCAGTCTTTTGGTCAATGGAGTAGTAATGAAACTGGTGTGGTTTATATGTATTCTGAACTGTTACTGAGCTATCTCGGTTTTGGAAAATGGGAAATTTACATGTCACAAAATATTTGACATATTTGTGACAAAAACTGTAGAGACAATAGAAAGATCAGTGGTTGCTAGGGGTTTGGGCCAGGGGAGAAGGAATGAATAAGTGAAGCACAGGATTTTTAGGATATCATATTCCATATGATGCCGTCACAGGAGATACATGACAATATGCATTTGTCAGAACTCATAGATCTGTACAACATGAATGAACCCAAAAGTAAATGATAGACTTTAGTTAATAACAATGTCATCAATATTGGTGCACTAATTATAACAAAAATACCACACTATTGCAAGATGTTTCTAAGGAAATGGTGAGGTGTGCAGAGGAGGTATAAAGGAATGCTCTGTATTATATCTCAATTTCCTGTAAGCCTATAAATACTCTAAAATTAGTCTATTAATTTTTAAAACAATATCCATGTACATAGATTATAAGAAGCAGGTTTTATCGACAACTCTTCAATTTCCTTTTAAACACTGTGGGGTTAAATATCCAAGAAAACTAAACTTGAGATTTAGAAGTACAGTGTATAGAAAATAACAAATACAGATAAAATTCTTTGGGACATTTTAAATTCAGCCAAATCAATATTTGGACATTTTGTTGAAATGATATATGGTGGGGGAATTCCTCCTTTGGAAACGAATTCATCTCCTTAGGCTAGAGTTATGTGTTTGAAAGTGTGGACGAGGTAATAGCATACATTTCAAATGCACCAGGTTGTAATAAATGAAGCTCTGCTTAGGTAAAATCACATCAATATTAATGAGGCCAATTAGTGTCACACGTTAACAGTATTTTCTCCTAAAATTGTTGTCCTTCAGGAATTCCTACATCTAAAAGAAGATTATTATTCATATTCATTTTATTGCTCAGCTCACATTTTCTTAATGCTGCATAAAAAAGGTATTAGTGCTGCTTGGAGGCAGCACTTTTCTGCTAGGTAATGGGCATGCAGAAATGTTTTCTGTGATGCAGCCCCACCTCTCAGATGTGAAATCCTTGCAGGTGCTACATGAACTTGCTTTGCATCAATATTGCACAAATTTCCAGTCTCCTTAGTTTTTTTTTTTTGTTGTTGTTATTAGAAGTGTATTCTGGCAGGAAATTTTGTGAGATTTATACTAGGGAAGGGTGTCAATTTCTTTTCTTTTTTTCTTCCTTTTCCCCTTCCTTCCTTCCTTCCTTCCTTCCTTCCTTCCTTCCTTCCTTCCTTCCTTTCCATCAATGGGGATTGAACCCAGGGCATTCTACTTCTGAGCTGTACTCCCAGCCATTTTTATTTATTTATTTTTTATCTTGAAACAGGTCTTGCTAAGTTACTGAGGCTGGCCTTGAACCTGTGATCCTCCTGTCTCAGCTTCCCAAGTACTGGGATTACAGGCATGTGCCACCACGCCTGGCCCTCAATTTCTATAAGTGTATTTCACAGTGGCTTCTTTCCCTTTTAGCATAATATGGTATTAATCTATATTAAATAGTTACTATATCACTGGCAAGTAACTGGATTAATTATTATAGTACAGCACATTAATGAAAACTAAACTGATTTTCTTTCATTCTTAGTGCACCTATAACTTTTATTTTTAATTCCTTGAATTCTCAGATTTCCTTTTTAACATTTTAAACATAAAAATAAATCATAAGGCCAGAACTATGTTTACCTATTTTGAGAATTTTGCCTCTAGGAAAACAGATGCTAGAAATCCCAACCTCTATTCTTATTTAGTATTAGAACATAAAGACCAATAAACAAAGAAAATAAGATGCAACTGGGAGATACATTATAGGTTTATGAATGGAAATTGCCCCTCTCTGAATATGTCCCTAGTTTCTCTCTCTCTATGAATATAGCTGATTCTTTGAATCCATAACTTCCCACAGACCATTAGGAGGTACTTGTAGAAGTGGTACCAATTGGCCCAGTTCTTGTCATATGACATGGTGTTGCTAGCAAGTTGCAAGCACAAAGTACTTAATTCAAGTCCCTGTGGCCCTGTCCTTGGTACTACATTTCCCGGTTTCCTTTAGCAGATTCCTTTATGAACCCCACATGTGTATCTTGGCATTTCTAACTTTAGGTTTAATACCTCATTTAATTTCTACCTAGCAAATGAAGAGCACTTTTCCTTAACCCATAGGGAACATAAGGATATTCACTGTGAGACAAAGGCAAATATTCCTCTTGAACTCAACAATCCACACAAAGTATTTTCCCCTTGGAACAAATGCAGATAGTTGTGTTTGCACAGTATTTATGACTTCTTAAATTTAAAATAGATTCTTTTTAAAAGTAGATCATATTTTCATGAACTTTCTTGGACTTGTCTCTTTGGAAGCAGATTATAATGTTTTTCTGGAAGGGACTGGTGAGTAAGGAGTGTGATGGCCAGGATCTGGCTGTTCAAAGCAGTAAACAGGATTCCAAAAGTGGTACTTTTAACAAAATTATGTCATTTGCAGGAAAATGAATGGAACTAGAGAATATTATGCTAAGCGAGATCAGCCAGTCTCAGAAGGTGAAGGGTCTTGTGCTCTCTCTCATATGTGGAAGAGAGAAATTGAGAAACAAAAAAGACTTCAGATAAATGAGGAGAGATACCAGTAGAATAGTAGAAGGAATCTGAAGAAGGAAGGGAGGAGGGGAAGGGGGAGACCTGATGAAGGAAACAGTTCAAACACTCCTATGTACATTTGTGAAGCTATCAATACCATTTTTAATATTATGAACGGGGAGGGGGAGGTAGTGAGGTGGGGTCTGGAGGGAAACACACCAGGTACTATGTGCATGTATGTTTTTATCACACTAAACCTCAATATGATGTATGGCTACAATGCACCAATAAAAGTATATTAAAAATTAATTGTTCATTAAAGCAACTTAAATGCGTCCAAAAAATTGAAAATGCCACTTGGAAAATGCTTCTTTATCACAAGCATTTGAAATATTTGCTTGCTAGGGACTGAATTAGCCAGAAACTGTCACAAAACACCATGAAATCATTACTGGCCATGAAGAGTTATTTGCATTTCCTAAACATTGGAGGGATTTTCTCCTTGAACAGTATTCCAGTCTGCATTTCAGTTTCATTTGTTCCCAGAAAGTAGCAAGTGAGGTTCCCAGCAAGTGAGGTTCCCAGCAAGTGAGCAGTATGGGGGAGACGCATTTGCACCTACCTGAAAGGCATCCTTACATTCATTTGCTCTGCGTATCTTCCGAGCACTTCCCAAGGAGCATGCAACTTCACAAAGATAATGTCACTATTTATTAGAGAGGACTGAAACAGAAAAAAGAAGCTAAATTGAAAAGTATATCCAAATCCCCCACAGTTTCAATTGAGTTGGAACTTAGAACATATAAACTTGAATGGAGTGATGATTTGGGGCATTCTTCAGCAGTGAGCCAGGCCCTTAAGTGTGCACATATTCATTCAACACATACCCCACTGTGCCAGGCACCAGAGACCCAGCTGTGAACAAGAGAGGTAGAAATGGCATTTATATTACACGCAGATTTTTTTTAAGGGAACAAAGGCAAAAAATGAGTTTAAAAGACAGGAATAAATTCAGATAATAAGGAATGGGTTTTTTTGTTTATTTTGTTTTTCTTGTGGTGCTAGGGATTGAACCTAGGGGCATTCTACCTCCAAGTTATACCACCAGCCCTTTTTAATTTTATTTTTATTTTATTTTTGAAACAGGGTCTCACTAGGTTGCTGAGAATATCACTGCACTGCTGAGGCTGACCTTAAACTTGCAATCCTCTTGTTTCAGCCTCCCAGATACTGGGATTACAAGTGTGTGCCACATGCCTGGTTAATCAGAAGTGTTCTGAGTATGAAGTGCTGGGATAAGGAGTTATGGGGAGGAGGACACACATGACCTTGGACAAGGGGTCAAGGAAAAGCCTCTCTGTGGAGGTGGCCTGTAAGATGAGGCCTACAGGAGGACAAGGAGCCAGGCAGGGTGCGTGTTCTGATGGACACGTGCGCAGGGAAATTGCTCAGTGTGTTCAAGGGACAGGAGAGAAGAGTAGCTGAAGGGTATGAAGCAGAGAAGCGTGGCTCTTTGTGGAGAGTCACACTGCAGGCAGAGAGGAGAAAGGCTCTCAATTATCCAGGGGAAAGCAAAAGTTCTTGAGGGTGGAGGCCTGAGATTTGAATCTGGCTTGGTGTTAGGCAAAGCTTTTTCCAAGGGCTGTGTTCTTTGACCCAAGGGCTTTGCCTCCTTTGGGGCTTTTTATCAACACAGAACTTGGACAGGGAAGTAAACGAGGATGTCACACCCTGATTACCTCCCAACAGGTTTTGGTCTCTGCCTCTGGTAGGATGGACATGATGAACCAACTAAAAAATTTCTTTCTGGAAGCCACCTCCAGGGGCAGAGTGGGTTGTGGAAGGAGGTAGAAGAAGACAGTGAACCAAACCAGTTTCCAAATCCTTCCCATATAGACTTCATGGCATTTAAACTTTTATAATTTAAGAATGTCATTCTTTTGCACAATTGATAAAAATGGAATATCAACTTTATATTCTCGCTGGGATAAATCTACCCTCCAGGGAATTTTTTACAAATCGCAGATGATTCTTGATGATTATCTTTAGAACGGGGGTTAGACGGAATCTCAGTGTAGTTTTGATTTGCATCTCCCTGATTGCTAATGATTGTGAACATTTTACATATATTTGTTGGCCATTTATATTTCTTCTTTTGAGATGTTTTTATTCTGTTCAATTGCCAATTTTTTTATTGGGTTATTTGCTGGTGAGAATTTTGCTGAGGAAAAAGGAATGCTTATACACTGTTGGTGGATTATAAATTAATACAACCACTGTGGAAATCAGTATGGAGGTTCCTTAAAAGACTAGGAATGGAAGCACCAGATGATCTAGCTGTAGTGCTCCTAGGTATCTTTCCAACAGAATTTAAGTTAGAATACTACAGTGACGGAGGCACACCCCTGGTTATAGCAGCACAATTCACAATGGCCAAATTATGGAACCAACCTAGGTATCCATCAGTAGATGGATGGATAAAGAAAATATGGTACATACTCACAATGGGGTTTAACTTAGCCATAAAGAAGAACAAAATTATGTCATTTGAAGGAAAGTAGATGGAACTAGAGAACACGATGCTAAATGAGATCTGCCAGTCCCAGAAAGTCAAGGGTTGTATGTTTTCTTTCATATATGGAAGAGAGAAATAGGAAATAAAATTAACTTTATGATAATAAAGAGTGAGATCAGTAGCAGAGTGGAAAGGGACGAGGGGAGGAAGGAAGGGAGAGGACAAAGGAAGCTTGAGGAAGGAAACAGACCAAATAATATTATGACCATATATAAAGGTCTCACTAACAACCTTGCTAGCACATACAGGGAGGGAGGAGGGGGTTAGCAGGATGGGGTTAGGAGGGAACCACACCAAGAGATGCTGTGTGCATATGTGAATATGTTACTTTGGATCTCATTACAATGTATACTCATACTGCACCAATAGAATTCTAAAAATGCAGATAATTTGCAATTGTAATTCATATCTCATATTTTAATCCAGGGTCTTCTTGCTGGGCTTATAAGTATGGCACTTAATTTATATGAACTCATCAAGAAACTATGAGAATCAAACTAGTCTCAACTATAGTGTTGCCAGACATTCTGGTATGATGCTGAACTTCCCATGGGCAGTAGGACCAGTGTGCATTTTCATGTAGTGGGGGTGTCCTCTGATATTGGTCTGAAAAATCAAACTTTCTGGCAGATCAGGTTGAAATGAGAATTTGCCTTCCAGCTTGGGACAAGGAGTGTCCTGAGTATAACCCCTCCGAGGACAAGGAGTGTGTCTGTTCTTCTGGGCCTATCACAGTGTCTGGTACAGAGGGAACACACACCAATATTTATCTGATCCGTGAATATGGTTAGTGAAATGTGAACAGACCTGACCCAGGTGGACCCCGTGGGTCCTGTGAAGCAGAAAGTGACTGTCAGTGGAATGACTCTTGGAGCCAACATAGAAGGTTACTGTGAATGAGGTGCCTGCTCAGGGAATGGACAAGCCAGGGACAACTGAAGATACAATGACCAGCGCTTTGTCTCTTTGTGGAAAAACTGCCTTATTGTTCAGTAACCTACACACACACACACACACACACACACATACAGTCCCATCCCATGCCTTAGTGATCTGAGATGGTCCCACAGCTTCACAGAAGCATTCTGACTTTGGAATAGATTGCCACTTGCTTTTTAATACCTAGTATGATTTTCAAAGTTAATAAAGCAGAAGACTATATTTCCTAAAAGTGGCTCTTTTTTGTTTGTTTATTTATATTAAAGACACACTTCAGAGTCTGGGATGGTTTTGTGGCTTCTTCAATGGGAAATTTTAATTGGGACAGTGGAATTCTTTAAATTAACTTAGGTGCTAGAGTTTGGATCCTGAATGTCCCCCATAAACCCATGTGTTGAAAGTTGGCCCCTAGTCTGTGGATCTATTGGGAAGTGATGGAACATTTAGGAGGTAGGGCCTAGTGGAAGGAACTTAAGTCATTGGGGGTATGCCCATGGGGGAACTTAGGCCTTGGAGGAATTTGGGAACACTGGCCCCTTCCTGTTTCTTTCTTTCACTTCCTGGCTGCTACAAGGTGAGCAGCTCTGCTCCACCACATGCTCCCCCACCATGATGTGCTGCCTTAATGATGGGCCCAAAAGCAATGGAGCCAACCAATCAGGGACTGAAACTGTGAGCTGAAATAAACCTTTCCTCTTTTATATGTTGATTATCTCAGGTATTTTGTCACAGTAACACAAAGCTGACAAACATACTAGGTTTCCTGAACATTTTTTTCCATCTTCCTCTGAAAGAGTTAAATTGTACAGCACAGGAAGACAATACATGGGCATGGGATCGACTCACCACATCTGCCTGATTCACAGAATCAAACAAACCTCAATTTAGCAGAATATATATCCTTAGAACATACTCTTTCCATGGATTTGCTATGACTGCTAGTTCTGCAGAAAATAAACATTCCGGTAGAAAAATAATCATTTTGGACATTCTCCACGGATGTATAAAAACATTAAGGAGAATACATTAAAATATTCCACTTAAGGCACATTTAAAATGCCACACTTCTGTATGTGGAAAAGGCAAGTTCATTCTCTTGAACACATACTGTGTCAACTAAAATTCTAATGTGCTATTTCCACCATTTCCTGCATAAAAGCATAGTTTATTTTTATTTGTTCAGCCTCACATAGAAAACTTTATTTTTCTTATTATTTCAATAATAACAATGATAATAATGCCATTATTTTACTTATTTATAGTGCTTCATAACTGTCAAAGCCTTCACATGTTGCCTTGTTTTATTCCCATACAAAGGTGTGAGAGAGGTTTTCCTTCAGTGTCTCAGAGGAGGACAGAGAGACAAGCTGAGTGATTCACTTATGGCCACACTGAATTTTTTGTCCCAGACAGGTCTGATTCCATATCCATCTATGCTAGCCAGCTTTTTGTAACTGTGACAAATTCCTGAGGACGGCAACTTAGAGGAGGAAACATTTATTTTGGCTGTTTCAGAGGAATCAGTCCATGGTTGGCTGGCTCCATTATAGAAACATCACGGCAGAAGGGCATGGTGGAACAAAACTTCTCACCTCATTGGAACTTGGAAATAGAAGGAGGAAGGTTCTGGGGACAAGATAAACCCTTCCAGGGCATGCCTCCAGTGACCTACTTCCTCTGACTATGCCCCACCTCCTATAGTTTCTACCACCTCCCAGTAATGTCACCAAATTATTAATCCACCAATGGATTAATTCATGGATAAGATCAGAGCCCTCACGATCCAATCATGTCCCCAAAGCCCCACCTCTGAACAGTGCTACCCTGGGGACCAAGCCTTCAACACATGAGCCTTTGGGGGAAACTTCATATTCAAATCAAGTAAATTTGAGCTACTAATGAACTGAGATTACACTGGGTTTATTCAATTTACCTATTTATTTTATGATGCTGGGGATTGAACCCAGGGGCATTCTACCTCTGAGTTATACCCCCAGCCCATTTTTAAAAATTTTTTGTTTTGAAACAGGGTCTTGCTAGGTTGCTGAGAGTCTTGCTACGTTGCTGACACTGGCCTCAAATCTGTGATCTTCCTGTCTCAGCCTCCCAAATACTGGGATTACAAGCGTTCACCATAACTCGCTAAATTTATTTTTATTATTTTGAGAGAAATGTTAACTGAATTCTCTTGAATGAATTCATATTCCCTTGATGTGAATATTTATTCATAGTCGTGTGTGTGTGTGTGTGTGTGTGTGTGCACATGTGTGTGTGTGTGTGTCCCTTTTACATGCTTATAGGAAAATTTTAGTGTATGAGGCTTATTACTTATACTCAACTTTTCAAGGAGGAACTAAGAAGGCATGACCTATTGCTTGTTACTGAATACCATCTGAACTTCAGCCCTAAAAAATAAATGTGAAACAGATGATTGCTAATTATATGGCCCATCTATCACTCTTTTCTCTACTGGTGAATGATTATGCTGCTGTTTCTAAATAGGTCTTTCCTCATAGTTAATATTCCTTTCCACGTAAATCCAAGTGTGTAAGTGCCAAAGTGAAGAGAAATGAAAATTATTTTTATGAAACACAGAGCTGTTTCATTAATATACTTCAATAAAAGTCCCTTAGGTTGGAACCTTGGGAAGAAGAAAAATGACCATTTAGTGAAATTTGGAAAAACAGACTTAGAAGAATGACTGAAAAAATAACAAATAATATGGAAACTATCTGGAGTACAAATAGACAAAATACATAGAAAACATTTTTTAATTCATCAAGAATATATTGAACACCTTTTATGTACTAGATGCTAGGACTACAAAGATACATAAATCACAGTCCTTGTGATATGTAACGATTTCATAAGGGAAGGTTAGATAAGGCAATAATAAGGAAAAGAAGAAAAACAAATAGAGGGAAATAGAAGAACAGGCATGCCATAAGCTAATCCAAGCAATCCGAAGAAGTGTGTATATAAATATGTATCTACATTTCATGACCCCTGACAACATCTACTAAGAGGAGGAAATTGAGGAAGATCAGGTTTGGGAATGGAGGGACAGAGGTAGATCACCAACTCAGTTTTGGAACTAGTAAGTTCAAAACACCCACGAGACAATGTCTTGTGGGTACTTAGATAAATTAACCTGGAGCTGTCTTGGCTAGAGACCCAAAGTAAGTGTGGTCAAGATATGAATGGTATGTAAAGGATTGGTTGAGGTTACTGTGGAAGAAAGTGTAGGTACAGAGCCATATGGGCAGCTTCAGTATGGAAGTGAGTTAGGAATGGAGATTCTGAGGTCAGATAGCATATATTCATGTTCATAATCATGTTTACCTCTTACTGGCTCTGTGATCTTCATAAGCTATCTAACCTCTCTGTGCCTCTGTCCAACTATAAAATAGGAAATGATAGCAATGCTTATTTGACTGAATTGTATTAAATAGCATACTATATGTAAGGTTCTCACAGCACATCTAAAATATGTTATTATTATCTCCAAGACAGACCACACCATATTGGTACGATAGAAAGAACATAGTATTCCTAATTATCTGAGTTATAACCTGGGTAGGTAACTAATTGGGAGCCAATATCTGGAAAGGATGATTTACTAGTCTTTGACTACAATGCTCAACCAGAAGACTCCCTGAGAGCCAAACTCACAATTCCTTTCTCCTGCCCCTTCAGCATCCTCGGGGCCTCCCAGCAGGTTTCCGTATAACATTAATTTATTCAGTAACACTAAAAAATGTCCACTAAGTCTTGGTTCAAAGCTGGTGCTCTGAAAGAGGAAAGCTGAGGCTCACACAAATGTATTTGCTCGTCTACTTGATTCCACTGCCATTTTATTTCTTGGAGAAATGCTTAGGTACATATTAAAGTCCAAAGTACAGCACATGCATTTTCCTCTAAATATCCTATCATTAATATAAGCCCAGTGCTAATATCTTCAAGCCTGGGTCTGCCACTCACTACCTGTATGTTTCTGGGCACATTATAAGCCTTAGTTTCGCTAAATGGAGGGAAATAGCCACCTTTCAGTGTTGCTCTGAAACTGACATGATTGTGGAGTAATACATCCAGTGAGTGAGAATGTCCTTCCTCCTATAGTTACTGAATGCTTGGTGGACATTTTGGTAACTGTAGCTGATGCCAGAATTTCTTGAATCTAGTCTGCAAAACAAGACAAATGGAGAAATGTATATCCCTGGAGGGCTAAAGATCTGGAAGAAATCACTAAGCAATTTCAACAACTCTCAGGAGGACTGCCATCTAACCAGCTGTGTGTCACTGGGCCAGTGACTTGCACTTTTCTGAGCTTCAGTTTTCTCTGAAAAATAAAGGATGTCTCCCAAAAGACCTTTTTATTTTGTGTCTGTTATTCTTGATTCTTTTACAGACACATCAGAGATTGTGAGTATAGTTCAGAAAAGCTCTTCAGCTGATTCTGATGTAATTTTCCTCCACAGAGTGCTCTCTTAATTTCAGCCTCTCTCTCTCTCTCTCTGACACACACACACACACACACACACACACACACACACACACACATGCACTGTGTCCTGGTGGTAAGACGCTTCTGAGGTACTGTATGTTCCTAAGTAGTCTCTATAATCCTTCCTTGAAGATGACATTAGCATCAGACCCAGGAACTAGGTCTGTGAAATGGCCTTTCACTCCTCCTTAGTAGACCTCTAAATGTGGTTACCCCGAGGCCTCCATCCAGGCTCTCATCTTATTTTACCTGTCCTCCCTGGATGATCTCATCCCTTTCCTGTGGCTTTAGATGTCACCTATCATCTAATGTCGTCAAGGTTACTATCTTTAGCCCAGACCATTCTTCCGAATTCCAGATTGTCAAAGCCAAAGCCTCATATAATATCTACCCTTGGTTGCCTCCCTGACACATCAGACATGAACATGTCCAAAGTGGATCCACTTCTTTGGTAAAACAGCTCTTCTTCTTACTGGCCCCAGACTCGGGAAGTGACACAATCCTCCACTTAGTGGTTCCAGATAGGAGTCATCCTTGGCTTATTTTTTTCCTTATGCAATATCCAATCAATCACCAAATCTTGTCGATTCTCTTACATTTCTCTCAGGTCTGTCTACTTCTTTCTGTATCTGCTGCTACCATCCTCCATGTCAACGTTAGTTGTCTCCTTGAATATTGCAACAGCCTCGTAGCTGGGCTCTCATTCCATCCTTCCCCAGGTGTTCTCGTTGACATTAGATATGTCTTTAAAAATGCATTGTGAGCTGGTTTCCTGTGGCTCTCTGGAAAATCAGTAACATGGCCAACGCATGATCTGGCTACTCCCTTATCCTGTACCACTTCCACGTCTCTCTGGGCCCCAGCCACATTGGATTTCTTAGCAAATTTCCAAACTTCTAACAGTCTCAGGGTCTTCTCACATGTTGCTTCTCGGCCTGCTAAATTCCTACTCCTTCAGGTCTCATGTCATGGGGCAGGCAAACCTCTAACGTGGCCCCCAAAATCCACATCTCCTCTCTGACCCCAGGTAAAAATGCTGAGTAAGGCCTGTGTGGTGGCGTGCGGGCAGAGCCTATGAACCTGAATAATCATCACTCCTGTGATTAGAATAATAATCCATTGATTATGAGCTCATTAAAACAGAGGTTATCTTGGATTGCCCTGAACTAGTCAGGTGAGTCCTTAAAAGAGAGTCTAGAGGTCAGAGAGAATCTCTTACTGGCTTTAAAGAAATAAACTTTCATGTTGTAAAAACAAAGAATTTCAGGTGGTCTCTAGGAGCTGAGAACAGTGCTTGGCTGATAGTCAAGAAAATGGAGCCTTTGGTCCTTCAGCCACAAGAAATTAAACAACCATGTGAGAGGGCCTTGAGCTCTAGAAAGGAATGCAGATGGCTGACGCCCTGTCGGTAGCCTTAGAGGGACCCTGAGCAGAGGACCCAGACTTCTGACTCTCAGAAACTATGGGAGCACAAATATAGGCTGCTTGAGGTCATTTCTTCTGCAGTGATATAAAACGAACACAGGTCCTATCTTAACTAATGTTGTAGTTATATATTTCACTGTTATCTCTATGATATTACATAGCTTCACAACAGCTCTATTCACAACACCTGGTATGTTACTAAGCACACAGTCACTAAGAATGACTGTTTAATTAATTTATGAACATCTGGGGATCTAGACTTTGGGTAGCTCTCTCACATTATTGATTACCTTGTTAAAACACTATTGTTAGGCAGAAACATATTCATCTTCTTGATACTGCAGAGGTTTCAATGTGGTTAAAGTGATGGGAAACTCAAGCGAACCTCCTGTAGCCACAACCAGGAGATGCCTGGTGCTGAGGAGCTAGGCACAATCTCCCCCTTTGATCAGAGGCTCTCTGTGTTGCCATTAAGTAAATATGACCCAATATGCTCTCATTTACTCTTCATCAACCCTAGTGATCCCTATATCAAGCCTAGGAAACACTGCACCAGGTATCTGAGGAAAATCAGTGCTTGGCGTAGTAGTAGGAATAGGCTATGTTGTGCTGCAACAACAGATTAACTTCTACATATCAGTGACTTAAAATGGTATAACTATCAATATGATAGTCACTAACTTTAAGCCCTTGAAATAAAGCCATTCCAAATTGAGATGTGTTCTCTGTGGAAAATACACACCAGATTTTGAAAACTTAGTATATACACACACTCCCAAAGAATATAAAATATCTCAATCATTTCTATATTGATTACATGTTTAAGTGATAGTACTTTATATCTCTTGGATTAAATAAAACATAAAAATTAATTTTTGTTTATTTTACCTTTTATATGTGGCTACTAGAAAAATTTAATTATTTCTATTGGCTAGTATTATGAAAAAGGTTTATTTTTGGTTCATGCTATATATCCAAGTCAGTTCAGTTTAGTGATTCTGGTCCATTCTAATGTGGTACTCTGCCAGGGGAAGGCAGAGCTCAGAGGTTCTCATATGGACACACACCACTTATGTGTCTAGCTTATCAGACAGTAGTCATATGGCCACATCTGTCCACAAGGCCACCAGGAAGAAGAAATATATTTGACACATACTAAATAATACACACTGATATAGAACACCTTCCTCCACCACCTGCATAGGAAAAAAGTTGATCTATTATGTAAAGCAAATGCTTTACCTATCTCACATCACAAACACTCATAAATTCATTCAAGGAACACATAAAGATAATCTTAACTTCTCTACACTATGTTGCCTAGTAGACAGGCACAATGTTGGAGCACAGAGATATAAAGGGGGCTAAGACATAGTCTTAGGTTTCAGGGAAGTCACAATTCAGCAGAGTAACTGTCAGCAATGCAACTGCAAATAAAGTGATGAATGTGAGCAGAAGTTGGTCTAATATCTGTTGTGAAAGAAAATGTTCCCTTTGTGGACACTCCCACCATGCAGCCTTAGGAGCAAGCGATGTCAGTTCTGATCCATCCATCTCCAAAATTCCTTTCACTTGTTCACAAACCATCATAATATTTTCCCTCCTCCTTCAAGATGGTGTACGAGATTAAGATGAACTTGAGGACAACTATATCATCACAGTTATGCTTTTTATTATCACAAATGATCAGTCTGCTGATACTATTCATAGTTATGATCCAGTTAGTAACCAAGGTGTCACTATGCCCTCAGTGAGCTGCTACGATTAACAGTCAGGAAAGAAGCATGACCCAGAAAGGACAGGAAACTCGGTGTCTGTTGCTACTGAAAAAGCAATTTAACTTTGGAAATACTTCCTAATGCACTTGGAAAGGGCCATGAGATCCTTTATAGGCTTATTATATTTATCTCCTGATGGAATGCTGATCGAAAGTAGAGGATTTGGTAGTGCATGTAATAGTATAATTTACTAAGTGTCTTAACTTAAGGGTTATGAAAAACTGTTAAGAAATGGGGCTCATGTGATTTTTCACTCAGAGAAATCTAACTGATAGATTATACCTCAATTCATACTGGTTCCTCATTGATATAATGTTGATAACTACCTTCACCTACTTTCTAGAGAATATATAAATTATGTATATTGAATAATATATAACATCATGTTAATATATAATATAGAATGCATTTGAAATCCTACTGTGGGATCATTGGTGTGGTCCTGGCGCTTGGTACTCCTTTTCCTTGGGGCACAGAGAAGTTTGGGCTTCCTGACCCTCTGCATAGGCTGGAGCCATATGATAGCCCCAGGCCTAGAGCTGCAATCACACCTGTGAAGACTTGTGTGTATTTACCTTTCCCTGCTGCAGAGATGGAGCCTGAATGAAGCTTCTGATACTCTGGGTCCCTGGTAAGTAGGAAGAGCAGCCCCCACCCGCTGCCCTGCCATCCTGAGAACAAGTAAATCCTGCTGCCTGAAGCCACTAAGATGACAGAGCCTTGAGTGATGTGTACAAGTTTTATAGGACCGGATGAGGTCACAGGGAGGCAGAGATACAGAGGGAAAGGGGATCCAAGATCAAGTCTTCAGACCTCTTAGTATCTAGAGGTTAAACAGAAGACAAGGGTGAGCAAAGGGAATTGAGAAAGGATCAGTGACGAAGGGAGATGGCTCCAGAGCCAAGCAGACCGCTGGATTTGATCCTCTGTGACTTTTATAAAAGCAGTTTCTACAGTATGGTGAGGGAGAAGTAGAGATGGGACACTAGCCAAATCTTTCAAGAAGCTTTTTCTGTGGAGTAAAGAAGAGAAATGGGGTGGTTATTACAGGAGACTGTGGGGTCATAGGATTCTTAAGATACGAGTTTCAGGAGCATGTTTATCATGACTGAGTAGAGAGGCCAAAGTGCTGATGCAGAAGGAGAGAGGATACAATGACTGGAGCAAAGTCCCAAGAAGGTGAACCGGAAGGGGGTTCCGCCAAGGATAAGAGGGCAGCGCCAGGATAGGGCAGGCACTTCATGCACAGTGACAGGAGGAGAGGCAGAGAGTGTGGGGAGAGTTGCAGAAGAGCCTGCCTGATTGCTTCCATTTCTTATCAAAATATAGGCAAGGTTATCAGCATAGCCTATGGGGGGAGAGGGTTTGCAGAAGAAAAGGTGAGAGGGTTTGAGAGGTAAGAGGAGAGTGTGGAAAAAGAGTGGACAACTCCCTCAGCTATTCCAGGTGGCCTCCATATGTCACCTTTGGTGAGCCCCCACCCAACACAACTTTGTTTAAAATCATTATCCCTAGCCGGGCGTGGTGGTGCACGCTTGTAATCCCAGTACTTTGGGAGGCGGAGACCGGAGGATCTGGGTTCACGGCCAGCCTCAGCTCTCTCTCTCTCTCTATCTCTCTCTCTCTCTCTCTCTCTCTCTCTTTCTCTCTCTCTCTCTCTCTCTCTCTCTCTCTCTACCTAGTGAGGCCCTCCGCAACTTCGTGAGACCCGGTTTCAAAATAAAGCATAAAAAATAGGGCCGGGGGTGTAGCTCAAAGGTAGAACGCCCCTGGGTTCAATCCCCGGTACCGCAAAATAAATAAATAAATAAATAAAATCATTATCCCTTAATCCCCAGTGCTCTCACACCCATACTCTGTTCTAAAGTTTCCTTTGTCATACCATTTATTGCCTTCTAACGTACCATGCTATTTACTTACTAATTACATTTATTGTCCCCCTCACTAGAAGGTGAGCTCCACAAGGATAAAACTCTTGGATTTGTTCACTAATGTGTCCCAAGTGCCTAGAACCATGACCATGCCAGTCATTGTATTCTTATAGAATGATTGACATTAAAAATAAATGAATAAGCCTGGCATGGTGGTGGGCGCCTATATCCTAGCACTTCAGAGGCTGAGACAGGAGGATCACAGGTTCAAGGACAGCTTCAATGACTTAAAGAGACTCTCAGCAACCTAATGAAACCCTGTTTCAAAAATCAAAAATAAAAAGAGCTGGGGTTGTAGCTTGGACATAGAATACCCCTAGGTTCAACCCCATTACCAAAAATTAAAAATAAAACAAACAAACAAAAATGAATAAAAGAAAGCAATGAAGGAAGGGAGGGAGAAATGGAAGAAAAGAAGGAGCAATACCACAGGCTCCAGATAAACCACTCCTGGGTATCTTTCCAAAGGGACTGAAATCAGAATATTATAGTGATACATGCAGATCCATGTTCGTAGCAGCACAATTCACAGTGGCCAAACCATGGAATCAACCCAGGTGTCCATCATCAGATAAATCGATTACAAAATTATGGGATATCCACACAATGGAATTCTACTCAGCCATAAAGAAGAACAAAATTATGGCATTTTCAGGAAAACGGATGGACCTAGAGAACATTATATTATGTGAGATTAGCCAGTCACAGAAAGTGAAGGGTTGTATGCTTTCTCTCATATGTAGAAGCTAGAGAGTAATCGGGATGCAAGAGGGACCTTAGATAATGGAGGAGAAACCCCAGCAGAGCCAGGGAGGAGGGTACAGGGGAGGGAGACTCAATGAAGGAAATACTTACACTGAAATTATGTACATATGAGAAATTACCAATGCCAATCTCAATGCCATGTATGGGGAAAGGGAGGGGCTGGGGAGGGAGCTGGGGGGAAGCTCATCAAGTGCTGTGTGCATGGATGTCCTATCACTCTGAACTACATTATAATGTGAGACTACAATGCACCCATGAAAGTATATGAAAGGAAGGAAGGGAGGGAGGGGGTAGAAAGGGAGGAAGGAGGGAGGGAGGGAGAAGGAAGGAAGGAGGGAGGGAGGGAGGGAGGGAGGGAGGGAGGAAAGAAGGGTGGGCGAGCAATAAAGTTACTTAGTCACTGTGCAGAGAGGAGACAAAACTAGGAGGCGCCCTGGGCATTCTTCGGTACCATCCAAGACTGATGGATGATTTAAATGATTTAATCATTGTGTACTGATTGAAAGGAAACCTGCCAGTGTTTTTTCTTCAGCAACATTCGGCCACTCAAATGCAGGCAAAGAAGGTGGGGTTTGACCCAAGTCAAGGCTTTGCTAGGCAAATAAGCCAAAGGAATAAAGGAATGAAAGAAATCAGGTGCTTACAAATGAGTGGCCCTAATGGACTATGGAATTGCAGCTAAGTCATGAGGGAAATGAAATAGCGATTATAAAAATAGTGGGGGTACTTAATCAGCAAGCTCATTGTCGTTGTCAACATGCCTCCCAATGACACTTGTAGAATATTTAAAGCCATTCAAAGCAAGTTTCAATCCCAAATATTAACTCCAAGTATTCAAGAGTTTACTTCCAACTTTCTTTCCCTAGACTTTATTTTCTAGGCAGATTAAGGTATAGCTTTGCTATATAAAAATGGAAAAATAAAAAAAGGAAAATCACAAATCAAAATTAGTACTCATTTGCTGATTGCTTATCTTTGTTTTGCCACACAAATACAGCAATATGTGATAGAAAGAATAAAGACTAACCATTCTCCATTGAGCTGGAGTTTGTACAGAGGATTATAGGGTGGGAGATCCCTTCTGGCAATTAGAGGTAAAAATGGACACCTCAATCAGGTGATCCTTTTATAACTCTACAGCGTTATCCATGAGCCACTGAATTAAGAACTAGATTTCAGAAAACCCACAGGCACTTACTAGAGTCTGAGAAACTGAATCAAGGCAGCCTTGAATGAATGCCAAAGTGATTTACTGCTGTACAATCCAAAATAATATCCTAGCTGAGCCAAGGAACCTAAAGACTAAAAAGGAGGAGAGGGAGGAAGGGCCCCCAGGGGCGACATAATGCATTTCTGAACCACTAATGGACACGAGGTCTTACTGTGTGTCATTTTCTTTCCTGCCTGCTGGCCCGCTAAGGTCAAGGAAATCATAAGTAGTACAGTTTAATTCTTTGGCCTGCTCTACTCCTGGTCTTCTATAAAGCTCATTTTAAATTCAGCCTGCATAGAAAAAATGAGAGGGAAGACTGCAGCTGAAAAAACACAGGACTCTAGTGAGTGATAAACACCATCTTCCGGGAAGAACCACGAGATCATGATAGCTGCTACAGGCGGTTCAGTCAAACCCCTGGCCTGAAAGAAATCCATCAATGAGGTGACTCTTCACTTAAATAGAAGTACAATTGGATCAATTTGGTTGTAAAGAAGCTAAAGGATATTAAGTTAGAGCACTTTGAGAAACAATGACCAGCCTAGTAGGCTAGACCTGTCATTAAGGCATAGAAGAACAGTTACATCTGACGTGCATTCCATTATGGGAAACTGCTGAGTGAGCATAAGCATTGTGAAAGACAAGAAGTGATGGGCCAGGCACTGTGTGGGGAAACCCGTGTGGTCCTCTGGGATCTGCACTCCAATTGGAAAGCAGAGATGCACACAGGAGGCAGGAAGCCGCAATCCCAAGTTCACTGCCTTTGCTCATGTTGGTTACCATTTGGGATGCCAGGCCCTTCTACCTTCCAGTGTGGTAAATACCGACTCATCTTTCAAGACCCAGGTCACCTCCTTTTAGCTTCCTGAAGTCTCTAGACAAGGGATAAAATTCCCGTAGTGTTTCCAGAAACTTTTCAGACAGTATGCATGTCTCATGTCCAGTGAGCTCCACAAGCATATTGGACACATCATGGTAGAGATGGCTCCCACATTTTCTCTCGTCTCACACATCTTCTAGAATCTTACCACTCTCCAAAAAGAAGTGGAACCTGTGACCCTTTTCTTTGATCCTGCCTCTACCAATGAAGTACAAAAGAAACTGCTTCTGGAATTAAGTCATAGAAATGAACGTCCACCATGGAGCCCAGCCACCATATCATAAGGAAGCCCAAGCAGCCTGTGAGAAGCTCACATGGAGAGGAACCAAGGCCTGCAGCCTGCAGCCCTGGTTGAGTGCTCAGCTGATAGCCAGAACCAATTTTGCAGCTCTGTGAGTCAGACACCCGGACACAGGTACTGCTAGGGGTGCCTCCCTCGGGGTGCTTCTCCAGCTAGTGCCCCCTGCTGCAGACAGAAGCTGTCCCTGCTCAGCCCTGCCCAACTGTAGATTTGAGAGCTAAGAAAATGCTGTTTTAAGCCACTCAGTTTCAGAGTTGTTTGTTATGCAACGATAGATAACTAGAATTCTTATTCATTTTTGATTCTCTAGTGCCTAGCAGAGGGCCTGGAATATAACAGAGATTCAAAACCTGCATGGATCAGGACTGATGCTGTAACACTTAAGGGGCGAGAAGTGGTGGAGGAAACCTCCTTTGATTCCTCTGTGGGCAGTTATGGGGTGAGGGACTTGTGTTTTCTTTCTTCTTTCCTCTTCCCCTCGATCACAAACACAGTTTGTTTCCTTATGCAGACTGACTGCTGCTGACTCCCCAGTTAAAGATTGGGTCTCCATGAGTTTGACTCTGCTTTGAACAAAGATAATTGCTTAATGTTGGCATCAGAACAAAGGTGTGGGTGTCCGGGAGGAACTCTGACTGTGGGCAATTTACCCAGCCCTGCCCACGTGAAGAACCAGAAATAGCTGCTCCTCTGTCATCTCAAAGGCAGGTGTTAGAGGTCACACGCTACAATTGTGAAACCATTTGGCTTTACAGAGATGGGGCTGGCATGCCTTAAGTGAAGGGACAGCTGGTCAGTCGAACCTACTAGAAGGAGGGGCGGTGGCCACCCTGTATTGTTTATTGCCAGCTTGGCATCTCTCCACCCACTTTGGAGGCCTCCTCTGCTTTGCCAAGGAGAAGCTGGGCATTCTCATGAGAAATTCTCATCAGTTTTGGGTAAGTTTTGAGGATCACCTTGCTGCAGCCAGACACTCTTGAGATCCCCAGGGGTTTCCATGTCAACCTCCATGGTCTGTTAGGCTGAAGGAGATGAAGGTCCCCTGACCTTCAGTCCCTAGTCTTTTCAGCAGTGTTTTAAGCCTCTACATTAAACATTTCATTCTTGGAAGACACAAAGTGGCTGGTTTTTCTGCACAGTTTCAACTGAAAGAGGGGGCCAAACAGTTATATGCTGTGGAAAAGAATTTCAAAGAAGAAACTTTGGTTTTATGGGCAGGAAGAAGGGAAGAGATAGTATCTGGAGTGGAAGCTAAATTGATTAACAGCGTAGGACAAGTTAGGGAGGGGTTACAATGAGGTTGGGCCTCTCCAAAGGTCTCATGCACCTGTTCCCTGCTCCGCAGAGTTCTCCAGTTTCCCCCCATCCCAGCCAAACCCAGCCAGCTTCCCCTCCTAACCTTCCCCATTCAGTTGTTCCACTTATTTTTGCTATGCTCATCTCAGTCTACGTACAGGGAACACAAGGCAAAAGCAATCTTAATAGTGGGGAAAATAATGGAGTAATTCCAAGGACTGCCTTCCAGAGTTGGGTTCAGGAATGTTAGTTCCAATTTGTCTCTGTGCTCAGTTCCTCCATTATCAAGGAGACTTTTCTTGAACTTCCAAAATGAAACAGGAACTCCCTCCCAGTACTCCTGCATATTTCCCCACAGCAGTCACTGCACCTGACATATTTATTTAATACTTCCCTTTCCTCAATAATGGCAGACATTCATTAGCTATTTAATGAATGAATGAATGAATGAATGAATGAATGGCTCCACCCTGATATAGAGTCATCTGATACCACTGACTGCTCTTAAAATATGCCTAAAATTCCAGGCCTGGTGACACACGCCTGTAATCTCAGTACTTGGGAGGCTGAGACTGGAGGATCGTAGGTTCAAGGCCAGTCTCAGCTATTTATCGAGACCTAAGCAACTTAGCAAGACCCTGTTTCAAAATAAAATAGGGCTGGGGTGTGGCTTGGAGTTCAAACACCCCTGGATTCTATCCTCAGTACCGTACACACA
>PVJS01029066.1:0-25051 GCA_004027185.1 Glis glis
GGGAGAGAGAGAGAGAGAGAGAGAGAGAGAGAGAGAGAGAGAGAGAAATCGTGGGCGCGCGCCTGCGCATGCGTGCTGAGATTGGCCGCGAACTCGTATCCTCCGGTCTCCGCCTCCCAAAGTACTGGGATTACAAGCGTGCGCCACCACGCCCGGCATTAGTCATTCTTAAATAATGTTATGAGTGCTCACAGAATGGCCATTGCAAATAAAAGCTCAGTCATTGATAACAGCCCATACCTAACCACGTGGGGTCCGCCATCCCTTCATATGTTCTGGCTTCCCCCATCTGTGGCAAACCTTATCCTGAATCGTGTATTCATTATTTCCTTCCTTCCTTCCTTCCTTCCTTCCTTCCTTCCTTCCTTCCTTCCTTCCTTCTTTCCTTCCTTCCTTCCTTCTTTCCTCCCTCCCTCCCTCCCTCTCACCCTCTTTCCTTCCTTCCTGTCAAATGCTTTTTAAAAACTTTTATTAATGGATTGTATCACCATAGTGAGATTCCAAGTGATACAAACATACATGCACATAATTCTTTTATTTCACCTCTATATAGTCCTAAAAACCTATTTTACTTTTAGTTATATAAGATTCTGTAAAATGATATCAAGATTTAATTTGGGGGATTATTTCCTACTTAACATTAAATTGCTAATATTTATCCACACTCCTGCAGGTTAATATGGTTTATTCATCTCATCTGCCCATAATATTCTATTCTATGACCAATCCATACTTGGTTCACTCACTCTCCCACTGATGAACATTTGAGTAGTCTGAACCTTTTTCTTTTGCTACGGTGCACAGTGATACTATGAATGTCCTTGTACAAATTTCCTGCTATACATGCTCAAAATTTTCTTTTGAGTGTATAATTAGGAGTGGAATTACTGAGCTATAGGGCCTATAAATGATCCAATTTAGGAAATATTACCAAACTGTTGTCCAAAGCAGTTGTACCAATTTATTGCATCAATCCCAACAGCAATGCGATCCTGTGGATTCATGTCTTTTCCAATACTTGATTTTGTCCGACTTCTATTTTTTTTAATATTTTGCCAGTTAATTAAGTATAAAATGGTATCTCACTACAGACTCAGTTTTCATTTCTATGATTAAAGACATCTTCTTATGTTTCTTGGCCATGCGTTTCTTCTGTGAACTCTCTTTTTGTGCATTTTTAAAATTGGTTGTTTGTGTTTTTCCTATTGATTTAAAAGAGTTCTCTTATTTTCTGTATGTAATCATTGGTTGTAACTGAGTATTACAAATGTCTTCTCTCAATTTTTATCTTTCTTTTTCACTTTTCTTACAGAATATTTTGAAGAACAGTCTATATGAAGAATTATTTGTATTATATGGTATCAATCCCTCCTTTAATTATTTCAAAAAGCTTATAAAGTTTTAAAATTGTCTTTGTAGTCTTGCATGTCTTTTATAAAATACATTCTTAGATATTCTCTGATACTATTGCAAATGGTGTCCTATTTTTATATTTTCTAGTTGTTTCCTGATGTATTATAGATTGCTCTTATATTCCAGCTACTTTGCTAAATTCTATTCTGGTAATTTATCTGTTGATTCTTCTAGGCTGTCTATTTAAAGTTTTGTCATCTATGAATCCTTGTGAGTCTAATTTCTTAGTTTACTTTAATAGCTAGGATTTCTAGTACAATGTGGAACAAAAGTGGTCATTTTCTGGAATCTTCACTGTTCAAATGTTAAACTGTTTATCTCTCTTTCTGAGACCTTTTAAATATAAATTAAGTATTAAATAAGTAAAAAGAACTTTAGCTTTTATTCTCTATTTCTCTTAACTTTTCTATTTTCTACTAATTTGCCTGTTCAACTTTTCATTTTGAGAGATTTCCTGAATCTTGTTTTCCAAATCACAAATTTCTTAGTTTAATTCCTCCTGCTATTTAGTCATTTGTGTTATTTAACATTTGCTTAACTTATGGGAAAGATTTCTGTTTTGCTACTTTTGTATTATCTTATTACCTTATTACTGTTTCATATTGCTAGAATTTTATGCAAAACTTGTACAAAATTGTACAAAACTTGCAACCAAAGCAAAGGATAAGTGCAAACCCTTTCCATGTCATACTGGAGCATCATATAATTCCATTCATGGGTTATATTATTTTAGATTTACTATTTATAACTGCTTAGGGCTCATAATGTATGAAGCCACAGATTAACTTGCAGATGATTGATAAATACAAACTAATTTATGGCTAGTAGAAAATAATACCTCGAATGGTAATAGTTTTTTTGTTGTTCTGCAAGACATTAATTAGTTTTGTACCTGATTTAACAATCATATTCAAATAATCTTTCTCCCATTGACTATATATATTTCACCTTTCAAATTCTTATTTGAACCAGGTTTTCCATCCTACTGGATTTTCATTTGCTGGAGCCAAATGAATCTGAGTTAAAATATGTTGTTGCTATAATTTGTATGAGAGTCATATTTTTTAACTTTTAAAACTATTCATCCCATACCTGTAAGTAACTTTGAGCTTAAGATGGATGGAGATAAGACTGACAATAAAGTGTCCATGTACCAGGGAGCTTAGGTCACACCTCCTCTTTACCAGATAAGTCCTCCTGTCAAAGTTTTACCTCATTCTGTCCCCATCTGGGAGAAAAGTGACATTAGGAGGGGAAATTCCTTCCTTCCTTCCTTCCTTACTTCCTTCCTTCCTTCCTTCCTTCCTCCCTCCCTCCCTCCCTCCCTTCCTTCCTTCCTTCCTTCCTTCCTTCCATCCTGGGGATTGAACCCAGGGGTATTCTTCCTCTGGGCTACACTTTTTTATTTTTTATTTTTAAACAGGGTCTCACTAAGTCACTGAGGGTCTCTCTAAGTTGCTGAGGCTGGCCTTGAACCTGCAATCTTCCTGTCTCAGCCTCCCAAGGGAGGGACCATTCTTTATGACTCACCTGCTCTGAGGGTTTAAACAAGGAAGGAGAGTAGTAGGGAAGGCCATTTCTGATTTCACTTTGTTCTACCTGTTTTCCTTGGTGCCTCACCAACATATGCCTCTGTGCTGCCCCACTTCATTCCTGAAGATGTCTGATCCAGCCTGAGTCCTCCAGGCTGTGAGAGCTGACACTGTTCGTATCAAGGTGATGGTGGGGGAGAAGGAGGAGCAGAACTCTAATACTCCTTTTTTTACCTTCTCCCCTCCTGCAGCCATGTCTGGCTGTCTTGTGCCCTATGCTTCTCTTCTGAAGCTCCTCCAGGGTTGGTCTTAGGGGAGGAGCCTGCCATCTTACTGGTTTACCGTGTTGGAAAGGACAGGAGTCAGCAGCAGAACCTCAATGTGTTTTTTTTGCTGCTCCATTGTTCATGGGCAGACTCATCTGAGCTATTATCGCTCCTGGGGTCCTGGGACTCCATGTCTTCATCGTGGCTCTGTTGGCCTCTGCTGATCCTGTTATTCTGGTATCTGGGAGACCTACACTGTGCCTAGCCCTCCCCTTGTGGGGCTCTGGTGGTAGGGGTGGCATTACTTCTCTACACTTGTCCACTTTATCTCAAAGGTAGTACAGTTTCTGCTTTTAATTCCCCATGCGCACATGTAACAAATAGAATTGTCTCCCTCAAGAAATAATACGTCCAATTGGAACCTGTGAATGTGACCTTATTTGGAAAAAGAGTTTTTGCAAAGTAATTAAGAATCTTGAGATGAGATCCTCCTAAATGACTCAAGTGGGCCCTAAATTCAGTGACAAGTATCCTTCTAAGAGACAGAAGAGAGAAGACGCAGGTGCAGAGGAGAAACCGTGCAAATAAGACAGTTCAGAGTGATGCAGCCACAGCCCATCGAGCGCCTGGAACCTGAAACCAGAAGATCTAAGGAAGGATCCCCCCTGAGCCTTTTGCAGAAGCACAGACCTGTCCACACCTTGATTCAGACTTCTGGCCTCCGGAACTGTCAGAGAATAAATTTCTGTTGTTTTAAGCCAAGTCTGTGATCATTTGTTCCAGGAGCCATAGGAAACAAATTCAGATAACCAAGACCAGGCTGTAACCTTTAAGTGTTTTTAGTAAAAGTTTGAGGATAATAGAAAACAAGAATAACACGGAGAATAATTTATAAGTACAGCAGAGGCCCAGAGGCATCCCAGCACCTCCCTGGACGGTTCCTCACCGGGATGCTTCCTGCCTCTCTCTGGCCGGGAGCAGCATTTTGAAGCCATTATGGAGTAGAGACCAGCCTGATTTCACTCAGGGCCTAGGGAGAGGAGAGAGTTCTTTTCCTTGCAACTATAGAAACCTGGCTGTTTCATCCTTCCCAGGCCCAGGGTTGACTTCTCTGTCTTTACATGAGACGCCTCCTCCCACCAGAGGCTCAGGGCGCTAGTACTCACAGGCATCCAGCTATCCAGCTCATGCTGCTGTGGTTTGGCGATGGATCACATGCTGGAAGCTTTTTCCCCAGGGTAATGGTGTTGGGAGACCACAGGACCTTTAAGAGGGTAGTGGTTAGGTAATTGGGGGCACTACCCTTGGAAATGAACGCTGGTCTCATGCAGTGAGTTCTCATGGGAGTAGGTTATAAAGCGAGCAGACTGGCCCCTATAAGGTCTCTGGTTTCCTCTCTGGCCACGTGATCTCTCCCCCCTCACATGTATTCCCACCATGATGCCGTCCACCATGTTGTGAAGCAGCCACGGGGCCCTCACCAGAGGTCAAATCCATGAGGCTGTGATCTATCAGCCTCCCAAACTGTGAGCTAAATAATCTTCTTTCCTTTGTAAGTTACTCAGCTTTGGGTATTTTTTTTTCATAGCAACAGAAAATAGACTAATACAAGCACAAAGTCTGGTTTTTCTATCCTATTTAAATAGCAACACAGCTGGGCATAGTGGTGCATGCTTGTAATCCCAGTACTTGAGAGGCTGAGAAAGGAGGATGGTAGGTTCAAGACCAGCCTCAGCAACTTAGTGAAACTCTTAGCAACCTAGCAAGACCCTGTTTATCAATGCTGATCTCAATATCGTGTATGGAGAAGGGGAGGAAGCTGGGTGAGAGCCGAGGGGGAAGTTCACCAAGTGCTGTGTGCATGTATGTCTCTATCATTCTGAACTTCATCATGATGTCTGATTACAATACACCAATAGAAATGAAAAAGCAAATAAAAATAAAAATATAAAGGGCTAGGGGCATAGCTTGGAGATAGAATGCCTCTGAGTTCAATCTCCAGAATCACCAAAATTATATATATATCTAAAATGGTAGCACACAAGAGCCACCAATAGTCCTGTGTATGTAGATGGGGCTGTCCCAAGTTCAGGCCACTGCCTTTTGTGTTTCAAGGTTTCAAAATACAATCTCAGAAATGGTGTCACTCAGGGTCTGTTATGCTGAGTCCATTTAAAAAAGCTCGAAGCTCGAGTTTTGTGCAGGCATAGATGCTCTTCATGAAGTAATTTTTACTAATGATCACAGCTCCGTGAGGTCAGTGCAAATGGAGGAAGACGGGGAGAGAATTAAATATCTGCTAACAGTTTTGTTAGGCTGGTGAGAGAATGTTAGGGTCGCAGGTGAGACTATCAGTGAGATTTTTTTTCTCTTTCTAATATGGCTTTTAATGTTTCTTTCCAGGTGTATGGTGCTGTTTTTTAATAGCAAATAAGGATAGTCATAAAGGTTTGATGCTATACAAAAAGAAATAGATTCCTCTGCCTATCTCTTCCTCACTTCGGGGGAGGGATAAAGGTGCTAGTTGCTACGGACAAATTTTTCTGCTGAGAGGAACTCTTACAGTTTATGTGCATTTCAAACAGCTGTAGATCAATTTGAGAGAAGTGCTTTCTTCTCTTGTTCATAGGGGAGGAAACATTTTCTCCTATGTTATTAAAAAATATCAGTCATGAGGCGTCACCTAGATTGGGTGAGGTGAGAGAGGGAGAGAGAGAGAGAGAGAAAAGGAGAGACGAGGAGATGGAGAGAATAGGGAGATAGAGAGGGAGAGAACAAACCAGGCCAAGGAAGGAAGGAACATGGAGACTTGAGAAGAGCAGAGGGGCCAGAAGGGACATTGAGGCTGGCCCCTTAAATAGCTACAACCCCTGTGGCCCAGGCAGAGGAGGGCTGCTGGCCGAGACTGTGCAAAGATCAGTGAGCAGATTCTGCAGTGTAGGAGATGCTGTGTTGGTCTGCTCTCTCCTTCTGGCATCCACTCTCCACCTTCATCTGTTGGCATCTGAAGGGTCTTGTAAGACTCACCTGCATGATATCTTCTCATAAAACCTGTGTTGCTCCTCCACCCCCACCAGGCACCTGGTCCTCAAATTTCTTAAAATATTTTCAGAGGTTGAAAATGGCAGGGGCGACAGCTGGGTCCAGGCTTCTTGGCTGCTAGGCCAGTCCTGCCCATAGCTGGGGTGCCCTGTGAGGAATGGAGCCTACAGCTGGGGGGGCCAGCTCCCCCGTGGAAGGCCTGCACCTGCTCATCCAGCAACCCTGGGTTGTGGGAAGCATACCACGTCGCCTCCCAAAGTTGTACCATGGAGGGCAGGGAAGACCTGAGTTCATCCCCACCCTTACCTTTGCATCAGGTCCAAACCCTTTCCCTAAGGAGATGGTAACCCTTCTGTATTCCACAACCCTCACGTGAAGCCACTTTTGACTGGTTAAGAAGATGAATAAAGAGAACCTGGACTACTACCTAGGCACCAGGGACCACAACACTGGTTCGTACCATGACTATAAACATGGACCAGAAAAGCATATGGAACCTTAATCTCCCTTCTTGACTTGTATCAAATGATGGCAGTTATACTGATCTTCCATTCCTGTGCTGGTGGCAGGAGATGGCTTAAAGAAATAAACTTGAAAACAAACCCAAAAAACATTAGAGTATTCCTCCCTATCTACAGGGGATGCGTTCTAAATCCCCCAGTGGATCCCCAGAACCATAGCTAGTACTGACTCCCATTGATACTGTGTCTTTTCCTATATGCCCTGCAGCATTGCCATGTAGCACCAGAGTTAATCTGTCCTTCCAGGTTTTATACCCTGGTCCCTCCTTTGCATCACTCCTTGCTATGGTTCAGATCTGGGATTCTCCCTAAAGCCCCTGTGTTAAAGGCTTGGTTATAGGGCTGTGGCACTACTGGAAGGTAGTGGGACCTTTAGGAGGCGGGGCCTAGTGGAAGGAAGTTGGGTCACTGGGAGTGTGCCCTTGAAGGAGATACTGGAACTCCAGCTACTTCCTATCTCTCTGTTTGCTTTTTGGCCACCAGGGGGCGAGCAGCCTTCCTCTGCCATGTACTGCTACCATGATGCCATGATGTACTTGGTTGCCATAGGCCCAAAGCAATGAAGCCTCGAAAACTGTGAGCCAACTCAGCCTTTTCTCCTTTAAGTTGATTGTCTCAGACATTTTTTTCACATTGACAAAAAGCTAACTAACACACTACTTTTGTGTTTTCCGGCCATTTTTAAGAAAAAATAAGAGTTCTTGAACACAAGCACTGGGATACCATGAGATAACTGAAAGGGATGCTAAGTAACTATGGGGCAGGTAGCATATACAGCATGGATACATTGGACAAAAGGATGAATCGTGTCCGAGGTTGGAAAGAGCAGGACAAAGTGAGGTTTCATCACACTACTCAGAACAGCAAAAGATTTGAAATTGATGAATTGTTTATTTCTGGAATTTTCCATTTTGTGTTTTCAGACCTTGGTTGACTGAGAGTAACTGAAGCCACAGAAAATGAAACCATAGATAAAGGGGGACTATTGTGTTATACTCTGCCTTATTCATGCCTCACTCTTGTCTTAGCCTCTCACCTTTCCAACCTTCCTCATGTCCTCCACATATTACCTTATAAGAATCTTAAGGAGAGTAAATGTGTGTATTTTTAGTGTCTACATCATGTCTTCTATATTGTTAAAAAATATATTTGTGTAGCCGGGCATGGTGGCGCACGCTTGTAATCCCAGTACTTGGGAGGCTGAGACAGGAGGATCTGGGTTCACGGCCAGCCTCAGCTACTTAGTGAGGCCCTCCGCAACTTTGTGAGACCCTGTTTCAAAATAAAGAATAAAAAATAGGGCTGCGGGTGGAGCTCGGAGGTAGAATGCCCCTGGGTTCAATCCCCAGTACCACCAAAAAAAAAAAAAGAAGAAAAAATGTATCTGTGTAAACTAATTCGGAGCTCAATAATTAAATGAAGGTTAGTTACATTGTGTTGTGTGGTAACAGAGATTGGTGCAAAGAGCATCAAATTATACTTCTCTATTCATTTTAAACACTAGTTTTAGTGTGTATGTTTTAAAAATTAGTTGCAATTTAGGCAAAGCTGTATTTTGTGTAAACAGCAACAATAGCAAAAGATGGAAAAGACATGCTACTCCCTGTTATCCACGCCTATTGTCAGACTTGGGCTGTTAAAACCATGAAGCCATAATCTAGTCCCATTGTATTATAACCACAGGCAACAGGAGCAAGCGTGCATTAAACAATCACAGGAAGTTTCAACGCTCTCACTTTGTGTTGAAGATCGAGGTCTGTATTTCCTTTAAATTCAATGGCTCACGATTCCGTGATTATTATTATTTAGATAACAGTAATCACTAACATTTACTGTTGCTAACATGGTGGCAGGCACTGTACTAAATGCTTGGTGTGGCTCCCTGGTTTAAATTTAATAACCATATGCGGCCGGGTATGGTGATGCATGCCTGTAACCCCAGTACATGAAAGGCTGAGACAGGAGGATCACAGGTTCGAGGACAGTCTCAGCAACTTAGTGAGACTCTCAGCAATCTAGCCAGACCCTGTTTCAAAATAAATAAAAAGGGGCCGGGCGTGGTGGCGCATGCTTGTAATCCCAGTACTTGGGAGGCAGAGACCGGAAGAGCCAGGTTCCCGGCCAGCCTCAGCTACTTAGTGAGGTCCTCCGCAAGTTCGTGAGACTCGGTTTCAAAATAAAGGATAAAAAATAGAGCCGGAGGTGTAGCTCAGAGGTAAAACACTCCTGGGTTCAATCCCTGGTACCGCAAAAATAAATAAATAAATAAATAAATAAATAAATAAAAAGGGCTAGGGGTATAGCTTAAAGGTAGAATGCCTCTGGGTTTAATCCCCTGTAACACACACACACACACACACACACACACACACACACACACAAGAGTTGCTGGAGCTCTGCTCCAAACCCAGTAAGTTTCCTCCAGAATTCATGCGCTTCAACAGGATGTTCTCCTTACTCGTCATGCCTGGCCTACATGTGAAAGCAATGGCTATATTAAAACTTGGACGTATGATCCAATTTTTTTCTCCAAGACCTTCCTTTCTGAGAGGCTAAGACCGCACAGCTCAGTGTATGAAGGTAGCGTGGCTTAGGTATGAAGGTAATATAGTGGTGAACTGTGAGCAGCTCTCCTCTTTACCGACTAGCTGTGCCACCTTGAACAAGTCACTGTCTTCTTCGGGTTTTATTTTACCTAACTGAAAATGGGTGGTGATAAGGACTAAATGCAATGATATGTATAAAACATCCAGCTCTGAGCCAGGCACAGGAGTGCCATAGAGGTGTTTGTTGATGTTCAGTGAGCTTGTTGGACTTTCCTGTGGAATTTCCGGAATTGCTTATTCCAGAAATAAATAATTCCTGTGTGTGACATGAACAAGCCGCGGCGTTTGCCATTAAGGGAGCACTTGACCTAATAGACATCAAATTATTCTAATGAAATGAAGTTTGGAAGAAGGAAAGGTAGCATGTCTAGCTTGACCTGAGTAGAAAGGTAGTTGGCTGTTCTTATCCTGAGATGGAAGCAGTTTTGATCTATGTGGAATAGCTATCTAACTCATGTCTGGTTTTCTCCATTTCCTGAGTGCCTGAGATCTTACAACTGGAGATTTACTAATTTGGGCCAAGCACTGCCCTTTTCCCATGGGCTTCCGTAAAGCTGCAAATTAACTTGGAGCCTTCAATAGTTTTCTAATAACATTTGGATGGCGTCTTGCACGGCAAGTCTCAGGGACTCGGCCCAAGACTGTCAACACAGTGGGTCTGGGTGGGCCTGGAAACATCTCAGCAGGATTGAAGGCCGGTGGCCCCCATGCACTCACTCCACTATGGAAGGAATAATTGTAGGGTTCTGGGGCTCATGGCCCTTTTCACATGAAGGACAAAAAGCCCACGAGGGAAGTAGGTTTATGAGCAAGGGGAGGGGTCCTGGGGAAATGTCTGCCCAGTGTCGCTAGCTGTTTCTCTCTGCAGGTGGCCTCTCTATCCTGTTGGCAAGAGGTGCCCGGGAGGATCCAGGACCAGGGGCAGCCAGGCCCCTCTCTGCCTGCCAGCCCGCTCTTTCCCTCCCTGTTTTCTCTGAGCTGCCACCTCATGTCAGTCCCCAGCCATGTGGCTAATGAGAGGCCTATTCAGACCTCATTAGAAGATCAACTTGGTTTCTTCTGCTCTCAGAAGCTAATTATGTCTCTTTCATTAGTTCAATTTCAGCAATTAATGTACCTCTGTATCCATAAATGGCCATTTGTTTTCGGTCTAAGTGGCACATGTGGCTGTCCTTTCCTCTCCTCTCACACAGTTCACACTTTATCTCACAAGCAGGACTTTGGTCAGGGTTCTAGTTTTAAACAATGAAAATGAACGCTGCCAAGTTAACAGCCAAAAGGGATTTGTAGTAGAGACACTGGGAGGCTCATGGACTCAAAGAAAATGCCAAACAGTTGGTCCTCAGAGACAAGAGGAAACTCTCAGCACCTGAAGTCCTCTTAAACAGCAAGGGCATTTTAATCTCACATTGAAAAGTGTTGCCAGGCAGAGTGGCTCCAGAGTTGGTTAATTCAGAGGCTCAGTGACATCATCGGAGACTCATGGTGCCATCTCAGTATTTTGGCTCACCCTCTTACCTGCGCTCCCCACTCTCCTGCCTCATTCCCCATAGTTGTAATCTGGCTAAGGCAGCCAGTGTGTGATGTGCTGACAGGCATCACCTGTAGTTGCAAAGGAAGTGCCTTTCTCCCTCCTTCTCTTCTGTCCTTCTTCCTCTTAAAAAAAAAAAAAAAGTCACACGGGAGAACTCTTCTTAGGGGTCTCAGAGCAGACTTTCTCCTGTTTCCTTCGTCAGGAGTGTACCATTTGGCCATTGCTACATAATCACAGGTAACTGTTGTGATATTGCAATTGTGATTCATCTCCAGGGCTGGTGAAAAGCACAGGCCCTTCACAAACACACAGCCATCGGATATACGAGCAAACTTCAGGTCTCCAGAAAGAGAAAAGGGGGCAACGGCTGCTGGGAAACACCTAATATGTTTTTGCCACAGCAATCTCTCAAGAGTGACACAGAATAAGGGAAGGACCTTCTCAAAGTGGAAACAGGTCTCCTTCAGCAGCTACTGGAAACTCAGATTCCAAAGTTATGCTAACATTCATGCTCAAAAAATCAATTGTGCTAAATATGCAATGTGTGCATGTATGATGTTCATACCCTGACATATGTCAAAATGTATAATTACAATGCACCAATAAATGAACATAAAAAAGAAAAAAAATCAATTGTGTACATATAGAAAGGGGGAGGGGGTGATCTTCCAGGGCTGAAGCTTCTAGGGAAAGATCAAAGGGTTTTAATCTCAATTACATAATTGAGAGACTAATAGTGTGAAGTTGCTAAGGAAAAATGATGCCGACCTTGGCTGCAATGCAGGTGAGGCCTCATCAGCTCCCTGGAGGGACCAGGTCCTTGGCCTCCTGCACCTCTCAATCCATACCAGGTATGCAAGGAGTCGTTATGGGTACTGTGTTTCAAAATGATGCTGGCGATCAGAGAAAATAGAAAGGGGAATAACTTGACAGTGAGAGGAGCAATTTGAAGAGACAGGAAGTAACCTGAAGCCTGGGGCTGGAGGCTGGGCACAGTGCTGTCTTCATGCTTCTGAAAGGCTGACCACAGGAGACGGTTGGGCTTGTTCTGATCAGCGCTGGAAGACTGAACAAAAACCAGTGGGTAGAAGGTAGCAGGAGCAGATGTTAAATTCAGCACAAAAATGGCCCTTAACCTTACCTAGCTATTCACAGCCCATGTAAGATTCTCTGCTATCCTCCACCAGGCTGACAGAAGGCAGGCATTAGCCTCCATATTTCAGACAAGGAAACTAAAGTCCTGAGAAAACCACTGGCTTACAATGGATTTTGCAGCCTAACATTTGGCCCAAATCCCTATGTTAAGTGGTAAAAAGCATGGTTTGAGAGAAGAAAGCTGGTGAGACAGACTTAGAGTTTGGCCACTGCCCAGGAATCTGTATACGTCCTCATCTTGGGTCCCTGCTCCTCCCACATAGCCACACGCTGGGACTCTTTTCCTCCTGCACTTCCAGGCCGTCATGAGTGAAGGTATACACAGCCACTGCCTATTTTCTGCTTGAACACCTGTGCCAAACCATCCCATCCCAAGCCAAGCTCAGGCTTTTCCTCTTTGGCTGGTGATGCCGGCTCACATGTGCTGTAGGTTGGAGGTGGGAGGAGGCTGGTGACTGGTTGTTGACCTGGGGTTCTGGGGCCTGTGCTTACACTGCTCACTTGGGCCTCTGGATCCCACTCAGGCCTGATCCAGATGTACCATTTCTCACATGTGATGACTCCTGCTGGGCATGCCTGATTTCGTGAGTTAGCAGGTCTGACAGAATCTGGCTTGTACCTGGCACTACTGGAGGGCACATGGCTACTTTTGTGTCCTGTGGTCAAGCGTTCAGTCTTGACCAGGGCATGGCATTATACCAAGAGCTATTTCTCAAAGGTGTATAATTCTTGGTTGTGGATGGCATGACCTTGGTCTAGTATTCCAAGGAGCCTGTGATGTGGTTCTCCCTCTGGCCTTTGTAAAAGATCTACCCTGTGTCTTTTCCTATCACTGACATCTCCAGCACTGTAGGATCTGCCAGATGGTAGGGCAGAGTGGTGAGGCTGTTTGCATTGTAGCTTGTGACTACCACAGAGCTCTTTCCTCTTCCCCTTCAAAGCTTGTAGCCACCCACATTGACCAGTTTACTAGTTGGAACAGTATTGTTGGCCAGAGAACGTGTTGCCTTAAGAACCCCCCAAAATACCCACCAGGCACCATGCTTTCTTCTTGTAGTTGAGATTCAAAATTCTGTAATTTGCCTTTTACTGTAAAGGGGATATCCTAGCATACCTCTGGCCATTGGACACCCTGGAAACATTCCTGAGTGGTAGACCCCTGAATCTTCATTAGGTTTATTTACCAACCCCTGTCCCCAGAACCTGTGTCTTACCAAGGCCCACAGCAGAGTAACTCTTGTTTATCCTGTCTAATCAACATGGTATCATCAATGCAACTAGTGGGTGTCTTCTAGGGGATTCCCACGCTGACCAGGTCTGATTGGATAATACTATGGCAGAGGGTGGTAGAGGTCACATAGCCCTCAGGTAAACCCATAAGTAAATAGTTTGCCACCCCATGTGAGTGTAAACTTTCTGATTCTCTTTTCTTGTCATAGTGGAAAAGAAAACACTGGTGAAATCAATGGCCATGTACCATGCACTTGAAGCTATGTTAATCTGCTCTACAAAAATACTACATCTGGTAAGCGGCTGTAATAAAGGCTACGATTGATTAAGCCTACCCTAGTTTGCAGACATTCTCCAGGATCTATCCAGTCTTTACAGAGCCCACATTGGCCAATTCAATGGACTTTAGATAGGGGTCACCATCCCATATACTTTAGGTTTTTAAGGATGTCACCAATCTCCGTTTCTGGCTCCAGGATACAATGTTATTTTTTATTTGCCATTGTGATCGGTGATGGGGAAGTTTCAAAAGTTCCTGTTTACATTTTCTCCATAAGGATCCAATAAGGAGGTTACTCAAAATGCCAAGTATGCCCATTGCAATTACATACTCATGGGAGAGGGAATGCCTACCCGGTGGGTCCATGAATTCACAGGATCCTCCTGAGACTGACTTCAGCAAGGACTCTGTTTATTACCTGGCTGCTCTAAACTCTACTCTAACAGGGGGATCAGGTGAATATAAATGCTTTGAATATAAATGCTAGAATCAGATCCTGTATCTAATAACCCTCAAAATATCTCAGCCCCTTCCCTCAGGGTATAGTCACCTAGGTAAATGGCCATAGGTCCCTTTGGGAAAAGATTGAGGAATTCATCATAGTACAAACTTGCCATAGTACTGCGGGGTCCTTCCTCCCCAGTTGGTGGGTTTTGGACCTGAATACAGGCACAGGTTTTGGAACAAGGGATTGCAGCTTACTAGGGTGATTGCCTCCGCCTCCTCTGCTGTTGCCCTTTTAGTGGTATTGATGATAAGCAGCACCTTGTCGGATGCCTGTCTTTTCTTCTCCTATGGAAGCCTCACTCTATAAACCATCTCTGCAGCTCCCCATGGGTCAGGCCACCTTCACTGCCCTCTAGGTCTTTGCATGGGCCACAGTCTTCTGGTGGATCTTCTGGCCTTACATAACTTGTCCATTCCAACATGTCCACTTCCTTGTCTTTTTTATTCACTCCCCTCTCTTCTGCCGGGACAGCTCAGGCCTTTTCTCTTTACCAGTGTTGACTCTCTCTTTCTGGGCTTCTAAGAATTTCCCTCTCTCCATAGCCCAGAAGCAAGTTTGCCCCTATTCCATGGGTTCTTGCTAGGGGTCTCCTAAGAAAAGAACACCCAAGCAAATTAATCCCTCTTTACCTAGTCCTACATTCTGGTCTCCTTGATCAAGCACTCTTAAAATCCAATCCTAGTTATATTTCCCAGGCTCCTGCTGGTACCTGACAGATAATTCTTGAACATCTTTGGTGTAGAGTCTCTTCCCTCCCTTATTAGGCTCAGCATGTCTGCAGCCAGATTAATCCTAGTTATCAGCCGAGCAGCCAGGAGGGAGCTCCCAAGGGAGGCACCTGCTGCTTTGTGGGAGTGTCCTTCAGAGCATCTTCCAGCTAGCAGTCATGCTAGCTTTGCTGGGAATCATGAGCCCCCTTTGCAAGCTCTAAGGGTTCAAGAAAGCCTGCAGAGTTAACATGCTTGGAACATTTATTCAGATGTCCCCACCCCATGATCCTAGGTATCAGGTTCCCCCCATCAGGCCCTTGATCTTAATATAACACAGCTCCCTGTCTGAGCATTCAAATGTTCCTGAAGCCTGCTGTTACACAGTAAAAGGTCATCTTGTTAAGTTTACATGCTTAGCCATTAAAAATAGAAGAGCATCTAGGTAAGCTTGCATATTTAGCCAATAATGGCTTGTTTCTCATCCCCCCTTTGCAGAACATCAATAGAACTTAGCAGTAACCAACCAATTCCACTTTCTTTGTAGGCACTCTTTCCCCATATTTCCCAGTGCCTGAATCAGGGTTGGTGCAATGGCATTTCCCTCCACCAGAACACTGGCCACTGTCAGTTGTGTTCCCTTTGCTGAGACGCCTTCCCTGTTCAGCACCAGTAGAATCTCTAGCAGGCAGGCAACCCCTTTTTGCTATGGCCTATCTCTGTACCACTTACCACTCAGGATTAGAGGTATGATGAGTGAGCTGGTCCAAAATCCTACCGACTGCCTGTTGTCTCAAAGCCTACTCTTGCTACTCCGGATGTTAGTCTGGATCCTCCTAAAAGCAGATGCCAAGACAAGATCAAATATTTAAGAGATTATTGAGGAGTGTCTCGGTCAACATTCTCACTGCTGTAATGTAAAACGACTGACTGCACAACTTAGAGGAAGGAAGATTTATTTGCTTACAGTTTTTTGTTTGTTTGTTTTTTGGGAGATCTCAGAGTTTCAGTCCATGTTAGGCGAGGTTATATCTGCAGAGCTCAGGGCATGGTGGTGGGAAGCAGAGAGAGGAAAAGAGAAAGGCTCTTCTCTCACATCATGGAGGCCAGAAGCAAGAGAGCCAGCAAGCAAGGGGATTCAAAGACAAAAGCACAGTCCCTAAGGCCACATTCCCAGGGACCCACGTTCTCCAGCCACACTCCACCTGCCTATGTTACCACCCAGTAAATCCATTACAATGTATTTATTCACTGGTGAGATTACAACCCTCATCACTTAATTACATAAATTCTGAACATTAATACATGAGCTCTTCAGGGGACATTCTATATCTAACCATAACAAGGAGAAACACCTATAAAAGGCAGAGGAAACTTGATGAAGCAGGAGGACCCACAGACTGTGCTGCAGGTCTGTGTTAGTTTAATGTTGCTGCTAGAATGAATTACCATAAATTTAGTGGCTTAAAACAGCACAAGTTGATGATATTATACTTCTGGAGGTCAGAAGTGTCACTAGCTAAAATCTAGGCATTGGCAGGGCTGCATTCCTTCTGGAAGCTCCGAGGGAGAACCCATCCTTGATCTTTTCCAGCTTCTAGAAGTCAGCTGCATTCCTTGACTTGTGGCTCTCTTCTATCTTTAAGGCCAACAGTCAACATCACTTTAGCTTCTGCTTCCGTTGTCACATGTCCTGATCTGATGCTCCTGCTACCCTCTTCCAAGGGTGATTACATGGGGCCCACTGGAATAATGCAGGCAAATCTCCCCATCTCATGAACCTTGGTTCTATCACATCTGCATATCTCCTTTGACCATATAAGGTAACACATTCATGAGTTCTGGGGATTAGGATGTAAATATTTGGGGGTGGTGCATTATTTATCCTGTAACCAGGTATTTCCTCTATAAAGGAGATGGGAAGGCAGGAGAACTGACAATAAGATTTAATAAACACCATAGAATGCAATAGGGTTGTTGTGAAGGATAAATTAAAGCCATGCTCTCAGTGAATGCTGTCAATATTTACCTGTGCAAATGGCAGAATTCTGGCTCCAATGTTCTACCTGTGACTACAATTTCTATGCCTTTTTTTGATATACCACATTGCTATGTGGAAAAGACTTCATGGTGGGGCTGTTAGAACCCTATCTCTGTTGCTTTCTAAGTAAAGGCTTGCAAACTAGCTGGTACAAATATTGTAGGGGAGATTCCTACATTGGGTGGAGAGAGTATAAGATGGCCCTACTGTCTCTCTTATGCTTAGATTCAATAATTATTTGCTTCCTGTCTAGAGAGCTGCCTACATAATATAGGTGAGTGAGTTGGCCTAGGGGTCCAGTTTTTGGTTAAAAATACTGCTACCATCATGCCATCTCAGACTTATAAACCTATCTGAACAATGGTTTCAATCAACTGAGATAATCATACTTTCCTTGTTGGGCTGTGGTGATGAGCTAGGAGATGATACATACCCCCATGTTGGTAATATGTAGAATCCTTCCAGAAGAAAACACACGTTTGCACTCCTTCCTCTCTACATTGTTGACTTGAAGTATTTTTCATTATATTGTTGCTTACATATTTACAAACATAAAACTAGGCATAAACTTCTTATGCCTATACTTCCTGTATAATTATATAAAAGAGAATCAAATTCATAAATTAAATACAAACAAAACCACAAAACCAATGAAGTTTAAGCAAACAAAATAACCAAATGGGTCAGATATTCTTGAAAGTGAATTGTTGCTTTCAGTGCTACTTGCTGCCTGAATGCCGGTTGTTTTGAGTGACAGTATTTGGCCCCTGGTAATGAAGCATAATTTATTCTCTTCTCATTAGTTCAGAACAACCAGCACAGTATTTCTTATTTGTGATTATTAACACAAATTTAAGCTTGGCCATTGGAATGATGTGGCAGACTCATTTATAAGCAGTTATATTGTTATATGAAATATACTTTTTTATTATTCATTTTAGATTGTGAAGATTAAAAAACTCAAAGATTCAAAGTGAAATTACTGGAAAAAAACCTGGGCATCTCTGGCAATGTTATCCATGATCAAACACCGAGATAATGAAAGTGATTGTGCACTCCGAAAGTTAAAAGGAGTTAATAGTTGCCAGGAGCCATTTCTAAGACAATGTGGCAAGCTGATAGCAGCTATCACAGATCACATGAAGTACCTTTCCTTTCCTTGTCACCCCATCTCCTGACAGCATCCTAACAGGTCCGGAGGCTGGGGTTTCTGTTTCATCTTAGATCTCTTTGGATCACTGGTCAAACTCTGCTACCTTCAGTCCCCGGGGAGGCCATCAGAGTCCAGCAAGGAAGGGGCGAAGTGAAGTAACCCAGTAAAATAGCATTTCTGAAAGAGAGCAAGAGCAGGGTGGGAAAGGGGAAACATGTGGACTGAGTAAACTCATTTTCTGGACATGACCCTACCTTTTCCACTACCTAGCAGGCAGGACAATGGTTTTTCCTCTTTTAGCCAATTACCCATTCTGGCTTCTCAGGGGCTTTTATTTACAGAACTAGAATAAATTGATTACAGGGGCTCAGGGATCTTTAAAACTTTTACTACAAGGTTAACAACACTAATAATGACTTTTGGGATGTTTCTGGAGAGATAAAGGAAGGAGCTTTAGGGCTGTTCTTTTCTCTTTTTCTTCTTTTCTTTTCTCCCTCCTTTTTTTGTCTTTTCTCTTTATCTGTCTCTTCCTATGATTTTTTTTCTTTGTCAAGGACATAGATTTTCTAGGTATGTGATCATCATTCTTTTTCTTATCCCTGACATACCTAGATTTTCTAGATGTGTGATCCCATTTTTTTTTCTTATACCACCCATCACAATTGAGGTTGGTTAATTATCTGACTGCTAAAGGAAGACAATAATAATAAAATGTTATTATAAACATTCTCTCATATTTGCATAAAGATTTTGAATTTATAAAGTGTGACTATATATATTATTTTATGTGACAAGGCATGGCATAGTTATTATTTTCATGTTTTACAAGTGGGAAATGAAGGATCAAGAGGTAAAGGGACTCTTCTACTTCTCCTGTCCTATCCTCTTTAACTCCCCCCCTTCTTTTTTTTTTTGCGGTACCGGGGATTGAACCCAGGGGCGTTCTACCTCCGCGCTATGCCCCCGGCCCTATTTTTTATACTTTATTTTGAAACCGGGTCTCACGAAGTTGCGGAGGGCCTCACTAAGGAGAGAGAAAGAGAGAGAGAGAGAGACAGGGAGAGAGAGCGAGAGAGCTGAGGCTGGCCGCGAACCCGGATCCTCCGGTCTCCGCCTCCCAAAGTACTGGGATTACAAGTGTGCGCCACCACGCCCGGCTCACTCCTCCCCTTCTTAAACAACTCATCCTTGAATACATAGGCAGAACTGAGTCAGGTAAGGAACTGTGCCAGGGTGGGGGAAGCGTATAGCCTAGAGTGTGGTGTGATAGTTTGAGTATATTTACTCCAATATATTGATTAAATATATCCAACACTCACCAGAAAGTACGAGTCATACTCAGGGAAACAAATCAAAAGAGTCAATAGAAACCAAATCTAAATGGGCTAAGATAAGGTGGTTAGCTAATGAAGACTTCAAAGTAACTTTTGTAAATACTTTACAAATTAAAGGAAAAAATGATGACAATTCAACAAACAAGGAATCTCAATAAAGAAAAACTTTTAAAGGAACACATGGAAGTTCTTGAATTGAAAAAATATAATAATTGAAGTGAAAATCTTATTGCATGGGCTCAAGAGCAGATTTGAGTTGGCAGAAGAAAGTATCAGTGGGTTGAAGATAAGTCAATAGACATCATCCAATCTACTGATTAGATAGGGAAAAACAGAAGAAAAACATTTAGAAAATCCCTAGAGACCTGTGAGACATCATTGGCCATGCCAAGATACATGTAATAGGAGTTCTAGAAGGAGATGATAGATAAAAGACAAGAAGTTTTTGAAGAAACAATGGCCCCCAAGCCCCTAAATCCAGTGGAAAGCATTACATATACTTATCTAAGCAATCCAGTGAACCCCAAGTAGAATAAGCTCAAAAAGTTAACCTATTATCACATTCAAATCAAATAGATGGAATCGGAGACAAAGGGAAAATCTTGAAACTTACAGGAGAAAAACGACTCATCACATAGGAGAGAACAGCAACATGATTAACTGCTGACTTCTCAACAGAAACAACAGAGACCAGGAGGCATTGGGGTGATATATTCTAAGTGCTAGGAAAAATATAGCTAGTGAAAACTTGTGTTTCCAGTAAAAACATACTTCAAAACTGAACGTGAAGTAAATACATTCCCAGTAGACAAATATTGAGAGATGCAGACCTGTATTATGAGAAACACTAGAAGAAGCCATTTCGACTATCGGTGACAATGATGATGGTTAAAATCCACAGGAGGAAATGAAGAGGACCAGAGGTGATGAATATGTAAACAGAAAGAAAAGACTATGTAAATATATTTTCTTTACTTCTGCTAATTTCTTAAAGAATAGATGATTATGTGAAGCAATAATTATCATACTACATTTTTGGTTTATAATGTAGATATAATATATATGAAAATGATAGCACAGAGAGAGAGGGCCAAATGGAGCCATACTAGAGCAAAATTACTATATTTTACCATAATTAAGTCAGTATTAACCTGAAGTATGTTGTGATGAGTTAAGATGCATTTTGTAATCCACTGAGCAAGAAAATAATGGAAGAAGACACTGCTAACAAATCAAAAGAAGAATTAAAGCAAATGAATTAAAAGTAAGTGAGGAATTAAGGAAAATTGTTTAAAACTAAAGAAGGACATAAAGGGGAATTAAAGACATGCAATATGTAGAAAACAAAAAGCAAGATGGCAGATGTGAAAACAAACATAATAATTATATTAAATTGAGATGAACTATCCAGTCTAATAAAAAGGCAAAGATTGCCAGATTGGATTTTAAAAAAGCAATATACAACTACATACTACCCGTGAGAAACACATATCATATTTAGATGCACAACTAATTTGAAAGTAGAAGAATGGAAAAAGAGACAGCATGCAAATAGTAACTATATGAGAGCTGGAGTGGCTGTATTATTAGCAGGCAAAATAGATTTTAAATATTATTAGAGAAAAAGAGGAACATTTCATAATAATAAAAGAGTCAATGTGTCGGGAAGATATAACTGTTAAAATGTATATGCACTTAACAAAAAAATCCCAAATATATTAATCTAAAACTGACAGAATCGAGAGAAGTAGACAATAATAGAGTTGGAGATTTTACCATCACATTCATAATATTTGCAAAACCAGCTAGTCAGAGAGTGAGGTGGTCTGGATATTATTTGAGTTTGTCCCCCAAAGTTTCATACACTGGAGGATTAGCTCCCAATATAGCAGTGTTGAGGTGGTGGAACCTTTAAAAGGTGGGGTCTAGTGGAAGGAGGTCAGGTCATGAGGGATCCACCCTCAGAGGGGATTATTGCTGGTTTCTCAGTGTGAATTAGTTCTAGCAAGAATGGGTTGTTGTAAGGAAGCCTGGTACCCTCTTCCTCAGGCACTGCTCCATGTCCTGGGGCTCACTCCTGCCATTTTGATGCCATTTTCCATGTTGTGATGTAACCGGAAGTCCTCACCTGAGCCAAGTGGATGGTAATGTCATGCTCTTGAACCTCTAGAACTATGAGCTAAATGAATCTCTCTTCTTTATAAAGAACCCAACCTCAGATATTCTGTTATAACAACAGAAAATACACCAAGATGGAAAGTCCCACAGGCTGTAGAAGACTTGGACAAAACCCTATTAGCCAATGTGACAATATTTATAAAAAATGCAAACCCCAAGCCAGGTGTGGTGGCACGGGCCTTTCATCCTAGTACTTGGCAGGCTGAGATAGGAGAACCACAGGTGTGAGACCAGCCCCAGCAAATTAGCAATACTCTGTTTCAAAATAATACATTAAAAAAGAGGGGCTGGGGATGTAGCTTGGTGGTAGAATGCCCTTGGGTTCAATCCCCAGCACAAAAACCAAATCAAACCAAACAAAAACAAAACAATCCTCCAAAGAAGAATACACAATCCTTTTCAAAGCACACGATGGAATATTTTTGAGGAAAGACTTTCTGCTAGGCCTTAAAATAAAATTTAATACATTTAAAAAGATTGAAATTATTCTAAGTATGTTTTTCTCCAAAACAGAAGTAAATTAAAAATCAACAACCAAAAGAAATTTGATAAATCAGTAAATATTTTGAAATTAAACAAAATCACTTCTAAATAATTTATGGGCCAAAGAAGAATTCACAAGGGAAACTGAAAAGTATTTTCAACTGATGGAAAAAGGAAAACACATGATATATTAAAATTTATGGGATATAGTGAAAGCAATACATAGAGGAAAACATTATAGGTTTAATTGTCCATATTAGAATGTTTCTGGGTTTATTTGTTTTAGAATAAGATAGACTGGAGCATGCTGAGAGAAAGGAGCCAGTAAGAGAACCTGAAGATACAGAAAAAAAAAAGAAATAAAAATTCATGAGAGAAAAGTCTAATTTGGTTCCATCTGGGACCACATGGGCTCCCGGCTGGAGCTTAGGGTAGGTCAGACTTGGGTATGTGACTTATTTCTCTGGGGCTTTCCGGGAGGGTGGGTCAGAAGCAGGGTGGACACACAGGTCACCAGATGATATGGCTGCACATGACATCTCTGGCCATCAAGGGGACCACGTCCAGCCACATTGAGGCATCTGACTTCTTGGTTGCAGCCAGAAAGACACAGGAATTATCGATGCACAGCCTCGACTTTCCTGGTTTGATCCCCCAAATGTGTCCAGCCTATGAGCTATTGCTTCTTTTTAACCATAGAAACAAACACACACAAAAATTAAAAACAGATTAAGCTAGAGAGGCCCTGAGAGACTAGTCACGTGCCACATAATGACATTTCACATATATGAGGGTGGTCTCCTAAGATTACAATGGAGTTAAGAAATTCCTACCACCTAGTGGCATCGTCGCTGTCATAATGTGGTGTAAGGCATTACTCGAGTGTTTGTGGTGAGGCACGTGGAAACAAAGCTACTGTGCAGACAGTTGTGTAAAAGTGCAGCAAATGCAATTGTGTATAGTACATGGTTCTTGATAATGATAATAAACAACTATCTTACTGGTTTATATATTTACTATGCTTGTTTTGTGGTAACTAGGGATTGAAACCAGGGGCATTCTATCTCTGAGCTACACCCCCAGACCCATTTTATTTTTTATTTTGAAACAAGGTTTCTCTAAGTTCTTGAGGCTGGCCTCGAACCTGTGATCCTCCTGTCTCAGCCTCCCAAGTACTGGGATTATAGGCATGTGCCACCATGCCCGGCTTTTACTATACTGTTAATTATTATTTTAGAGTATGCTCATTCTGCTTATAAAAAAGTGAACTGTAAAACAGCCTCAGGCAGGTCCCACAGGAGGTATTTTGGAAGAATACAGGCCTCGTTGTCATAGGCGATGGCAGCTCAATGTGGTCATTGCCCCTGAAGGCATTTCTGCTGGGACAAAAGTTGGAGATGGAAGACAGCAATATTGATGATCCCAACGATGTGCGGCAAAGGCTAAGGTGTGCGCTTGTGTCTTGGGTTTTAACAAAAAAGTTTAAAATGTAAAACAACAACCACAAAAATAAACATAGAAACATATCTATTTTTAATATGCTTTCATTGGTGTATTATAATTATACACCATAATGAGGTTCGGAGTGATAGAAACGTGCACACGGCACTTGGGAGAAAACATATTTTTGAATAGCTGGCCAATGTGTGTGTGTTTTAAGCTAAATATTATTACAAAAAACTCAAAAAGTTAAAAATTTAAAAAGTTTATAAAGTTACAGGAAGCTAAGGTTAACTTATTATTGAAGAAATCAATTTAGTGTAACCTAAGTGGACAGTGGTTTTTTTTGTTGTTTTGTTTTTGTTTTTGTTTTGCGGTACCAGGGATTGAACACAAGGGCGTTCTACCTCCGCGCTACGCCCCGGCCCTATTTTTTATACTTTATTTTGAAACCGGGTCTCACGAAGTTGCGGAGGGCCTCACTAAGTAGAGAGAGAGAGAGAGAGCGAGAGAGAGAGACAAGGAGAGAGAGAGAGCGAGAGAGCTGAGGCTGGCCGCAAACCCGGATCCTCCGGTCTCCGCCTCCCAAAGTACTGGGATTACAAGCGTGCGCCACCATGCCCGGTGGGACAGTGTTTTAAAGTCCACAGTTGTGGACAGCGCTGTCCTGGGCCTTCACATTGACTCACCACTCACTCAGGGACTCACCCAGAGCAACTTCCGGTTCTTCAAGATCTAGTCAAGGGACATGTCCTATGTGGGTGTGCCATTTTTTTTAAATCTTTTATACTATATTTTTACTGTACCTTTTCTATGTTTAGACATACAAATACTTACCATTGTGTTATAATTACCCAGGACGTAACATGCTGTGCAAGTCTGTAGCCTTGGAGCAGGTAGCCTAGGTGGGTAGCTGACTACACCATCTTAGTTTGTGTCCAGGACCTGTTTTGGTGTGTGCAGAGTGATAAAATCACCTGTCGATATATTTCTCAGAAAGTAGCCCATTGTTAGCCAGGTATGGTGGCGCACACTTGTAATCCCGGTACTTGGGAGGCTGAGACTGGAGGATCTGGGTTCGCAGCCAGCCTCAGCTACTTAGTGAGGCCCTCCGCAACTTAGTGAGACCCTGTTTCAAAATAAAGAATAAAAAATAGGGCTGGGGGTGTAGCCTGGAGGTAGAATGCCCCTGGGTTCAATCCCTAGTACCGCAAAATAAAAAAGAAAGTAGCCCATTGTTAAGCAACACATGACTATATTTGATGAGTTATTTTTCAGATGAGGAAATGCTTGTCTAACTAGTTGTTAGGCCAGATATTAAAAACGGGCCAGGACAAGAACTCGGGCTCCCTGGCACTTGTCCAGTATTCTTTTGCTTTTTCCAGTTCAGCCTTACGATGCTTGCTGGTCACTGGCCCGAGCATGGATGTAGCTTTGTCCCTATTGTTATTATTTTTGTCACTCGAACTCATTTGCATGCCAAGAGAACACACAGCATTTCAGCTCTTTCCTCTTGTGTTATTGGACCAGAGCAACCAGCTAGGCAGATAGCTTCACAGAAATCTCCATTGCACCCCTGCTCCTGTCCCCATTCTTACGGACACACAGATGGAATCTGCCAACAATAA
>PVJS01029067.1:0-25048 GCA_004027185.1 Glis glis
AAAAAAAAAAAAAAAAAAAAAAAAAAAAAAAAAAAAAAAAAAAAAAAAAAAAAAAGAAGTCCTAGAGAAGTACTATCTTGAAAGCTGTTCAAATGCAATAGCTGGAAGAGAAGAGGTGGGCCCCTGGGCCTCCTCTTATCTGCTCACAATCAGAAGTTGAAGACCTGCCACCTGGGGAGGTCTAGCAAACGGAGGCGAGGGCCTGGGAGGGAGGATATGTGACTCTATGAGGAGAAAACTGAAACATGCACCAAATGAAAGAAGACGAGCCCATGGAGGAGGAAGCTCTGGATAAACTGCTGTACTAACAAGCCCTGGGCCCGCCTAACAACTAATATCCTATAGCACCTCATAGTTTACAAAGTGCTTTTCATAAAAAATGTAATGATAAATAAGACACACTCAGGAATTAACTCAAATATGGTGTTCACAGCACTCAGATTAATACCCAGACCCTGTGTCCAGAAATACTCAGGTCTGTCCCATGTTCATGTAGACAAATGGCCCAAAGATGGCAAGTTCCACAATGGGATACAGAGACCCAGAACACTGACGACCTCCCTTAGCCTCCCATTCCCTTAGTCCTTTCTTTCGGTTCCTATACTTCTTTAACCTATCTTTCCATTATTATCCTCTCTGTGCAGTTCACATCCCTCTCAAATGCAAGCATCTATAGAGAAAGTGGAATATCTACTCACTCTAGACAAATTTCTTAATGGAAATGGCTCTAGGGTTCCAAACATGGGTGTTCTCTGACACATCTCCTATTCTCTGCCCCCCTCTCCCTTTGAAAGGTCTTCTTTCTCACTCTGATAACTGTCTTCATCTTCACTATTAGGTCTATATAACCCTCAAATTTACAAAAAGAAAAATAAGGTAAGTATATAGGCACACAAGAACTACTTTGCATAAAAGCTTTAAAAAGTAATTCTAAACTCATTCTAAACCCACATATAAATTTTAAGATCATGTAAATAAAAGTCCAATTGCCAAATTAAGGGGGTGTTAAAATGGAAATAAAACAAGGACAAATAGGACTTCTGCATATTTTCACCTTCGCACCTCTGTTCCTCACATCATTAAAGAGAAATTGGTTGGGGTGTGGGAAGGGAGAGCTATTCATAAGACAAATATTCCAGGTGAATAATTCTAGGCAAAACTTGCAGGTTTCTCTCTTTTAGGATCCCAACTTTTAGGTTTATTATGTCAATGTTACTGCTGAGGGTTTGGATTTTTTTCTCCCATCAATAAAGTATTTTAAAGAGAAAAAAAAATGCCCTGAACATTTTCTATAATAAAATACTGAATGAGTACAAGTATTAAAAATATTAAGAAAAAAATCTGGTAATGTTCATGAGGGTCACTGAGTACAATTTATGCCAAAATGGTCCTGTTTCCTTTCTGGATGAGTCTACTATGTAAGTAAAAAAGAAAACTGAAACAAACACAATCTATGTTGATTTCAATAAGAAGTCTGGCAAAGTGTTTTGCTTATCCTCACACATAGCTAAAGAAAAGTGGACTGAGGGAGACTGTGTAGGACCCACAGCCAGTCAGAAGCTGTGTGTGAACAAGCTGCTACTGTCATCCTGGAAGGGGCTCTCTGACCCTCTCCCACAGAGTTTTAGACAATAGTTTGAATAAAAACAGAGAAAGTATGCTTATTTTTGTTTTGGTTTTGGTTTTTTGCAGTACTAGAAATTGAACCCAGGGGTACTCTGCCACTGAGCTACATCCCCAGCCCTTTTATTATTTTCTTTATTTTGACATGGGGTCTCACTAAATTGCTCAGGCTGGCCTTGAACTTGAGATCCTCCTGCCTCAGCCTCCCAAGTACCTGGGTTTACAGGCATGAGCCACCAAGCCTGGATGAAAACATGGTTTTTAAATATGAAGACAACAAAAAGGCATGTGAGAAAGCTAATATGCAAGATGCAAGAAACAAAATTCAGATGGGACAAAACCACCAAGAATAAATTAAATGAAAATAAACACAATGTCTTATATCCAAGAGCAAAACGGAGAGACCTGGCGTAAGGCCCAAGGGGAGGCAAGGAAGAGTGCAAGCAGTTCAATCTGACTGAAGTAAAGAGTTCCTTCAACACATTTAAAAAGATCAAATCTACTTACAAACAAACCAAGATAATAAACACCAAGAAAGCCTGGTTGAAAAAGCCATAGATACCAGCACTGGCTCGCGATGAGAGAGAAGGGCTTTTGCTCATGGTCTTCTTGTTATTGCTGCTTGCATTCAGTTTCTTGGGGTAGCTCTGCTTGTGTTCCAAGGATGATGTAGAGGAGGAGCTGCTGACAGATCCATGCAGGGTAACTAAAACAGGGAACACAAAGACTACGTTAAAGAGTAGAAAATAAGAGGTGGGCCAGTAAGTTGCTTTTCCAGGCAAATCCTTCTACAACGCTCCAGTTAGTATTCTCGACTGTGGATTATCTTGACTGTGGATTATCAAATTAAATGCCTAACTTCATCCAAATATATTGTAGCTTACATAATAAAAGATTTTATAATGCAAGCAATTGTTTTTAAGGATTCATACTATAAGATCATAATCTTAGGAGGTGTCACTATATCAATTAATGTTAAGTGACTATCTCATCTAACCGCATTGCTCACCTCTCACCTTAGGTTAAACAGCAGAGTCCCATCTTATTTATAAAAAAAAAATACTATTAATATGTTTTGAGGTGACAAAAGTTTAATACTAAATTGTTTTGAGTTAAACCTGAAGGTAAGCAGGAATACTTGAGCTCTACTCACCTAATGATTTGATAGTGAGGGCAACTTAAACATTTTTTGTCAGGTCATCTATACTATACAATTTCCTTTTATTTCCTCTTATAATCTAATACAGTAGGTCTTTAGTCTAGGTGTATATAAGAAACACAGTACAAGAATTTAGTTTTAAAATATATATATTATTATGAGCTGCTTAAGAGACTTTCAAGGGTAATTTTTATTATGATTTGTACCTTACCAACTTTAAAACTTAACCCTACATAAGCTGTTCTCCTATTATATTATTTTAAAGTTTTTTCAGTAAACTAAATTTTGAGAAACAGAAGTTACAAATTACATTACCATCTTTCTCTGTTACGGTTTTTGACTCTTCAGCAGGCACTGAAAGTGCTGACTCAGAAACACAGTCTTTCTTTGATGTCATCAATCCTAAGACACGGAAACAAAACACTTTCAGCAAAAGAGAATTCTTTTTAAACATAAAATGCACTTGTTTTTAAAAGTGCATGCACCCTTCATTATATAAATCTTATCCACTTCTGAAAACATATTGCATAACAAATTCAGACAGCAGGAACCAATATTTCATTGTTAAAAGGAGAAAGGAAAGAATATATTTCCAGCCCATCTGAAAACCCCTTTATAATCTGCTAAGGATTTCTAAATAATATGAAGCATTTGAAACACAGGAACCTAATTGTTTAGTATGTTTGCCTCATTCTAGCAGGTATGGCAAACTGATCACAGGTGAGAGAAGGTGCCACATGGCACCAGAGCCTGCAAACAACTTGTACCCCACCGGCGTGTGTGCACAGGCTCAATACAGCAGGTTTTCTATGTAGACTGTGAATTTGGAGGAAATTTTTTGCCAGTTATTATAGCAACTATTTAACTGAGAGTTGAGACTGTAGGAAATTCTATACTCTCTGCCAGTGGTAGTCTGTAAATGACTACCCCACTCTACCAGACCAACTCCCACAAATATCTCACTTGGAGGAGATAAACTTGCCTTGTTAAGACTTCCGTTACAATTATACAGAACTAAATTATCTGAGTAAGCAAAGGGACTACACTTGATTTTAAGTTCCATCAGGCATCCTTTCCAATCCTACTCGCTTACAAAGCATTTCTGGGAAAAGAACTCTACTTGGGACTTTTGAGTATCACAGACATAAATGAGACATGGTCCTAGCCCCGAGGAGGAACTTTTCAATTTAGTATGGCAAAAAGACATCAGCATGTGTAACTAAAGTGTGACGACATTCCTCATATAAGCACTAGGACAGAAGGAGGAACAATAACTAAATGCAAAGATGAGTATCGCATCAAGAAGATCCTAGCCAGGCACAGTGGTGCATGCCTGTAATTCCAGTACTTGGGAACCTGAGACAGGAGAATCACAGGTTTGAGGCCAGCCTCAGCAACTTAGCAAGACCCTCAACAACCTAGCAAGACCCTGTTTCAAAACAAAAAATTAAAAGGCCTGCGGTGTAGCTCAGAGGTAGATCCCTCTCGGGTTCAATCCCCATTATGAAGAAGAAAGAATAAAGAAGAAAAGAAGGTCCTATTGCTGAGGAACAGGTGAGATTTCCTCCTTGGAGTATGGAAGGTATATGGTCAAGAAGAACCGAGGGTGGGAATTCTGGATGAACAAGAGGAAAGTCTTGCAGAAAGACACAAAGAATGGAGAGTACTTAGCTGGAATGGAGTACTTTGGGGATGCAGACATAAGACTGGACAGGCGGGTGACAGTAGAACTCAGAGGGTTACAGTGCCTGTCTGAGAAACTGGAGCTCTTCTGTAAAGAAGGAGCCTCAGCTGAGCTTTAAGAGGGAGGACTGAGGCCAGGCATGGTGGCGCACGCTTGTAATCCCAGTACTTGGGAGGCTGAGACAGGAAGATTGCAGGTTTGCGGCCAGCCTCAGCTACTTAGTGAGGCCCTCTGCAACTTAGTGAGACCCTGTTTCAAAATAAAGAATAAAAAATAGGGCTGGAGGTGTAGCTCGGAGGTAGAATGCCCCTGGGTTCAATCCCCAGTACCACAAAGAAACAAAAAATGAGGACTGGCCTGAGCAGAGTTCTGGCTGACTACTGCATAGCCCAGCAAATGAAATAGACTCGAATGTCACTGGAAACATAACGGTTCTTTTTTTTTTTTTTAACGGTTCTCTGCCTCAAGGTCTAGAAGGAATCCGGAGGAGGAGAGGCGGGTGCAGAGATCAGTGGAAGCGCTTAGAGCAGCTAGGGATGAGGGCCTGAACTAGAACCCCAGAGACAGAATGGAAAGACAATCTGCAGAGTGGATTTCTTATTTTTTAATTATCATATTTTTCAGTTCTAAAATACCCATTTTATCGGAATTGTTTTTATCTGAATTGTTATTGAGATAATTGAAGATTCATGTAAAGTTGTAAAAATAATATAAAAAGATCCCTTATGCATTTTTCCCAGTTTTCCCCAACAGTAACATTTTACAAAACTATAATATATAATATCCAACCAGGGAATTGACATGATATGATCCACCAATCTTATCCAGATTTTCCCAGGTTTGCTTGCATTCATGTGTACGTGTGCGTGCACGCCCATGCATATGTGTGCAATATTTGACTCTTTTTTTTCCTCTGATGAAACTATTTGTTTCAACAGTATTCACCCTTAGTTCTTAGAGCATGGTTACATTTTTTCAAGTCTTGATGTGTTAAATGCAACATCTGTGTCATCTCCCCATTGGCATTCCTTTGTCCTTTTCCTTGTGAGATGTAGAGATTTTTCCTGATTTTTCATATTTTGAGTAATGTGGGACATATTGTATCCAGTATATTTTGAATATTACATTATAGGATGCCAAGTCTTGCTTAAACCCTATGGAGAATGTGGGGTTGTTTGTGGTTTCATTTTGTTTGGCAAGCAGTCAACCCAGTTAGGTTCAGGCTAGAAGTTTGCGCCCACCCTCAGTGCACTGTGGTTCCCAAAACAACTGAGTTTCCAAAGCCTTCCCCGTGATATTGGAGTCTATTTCATTTGCTGTACCACGCAGCAATCAGTCAGGCCTGGGCAATGGTCTGCCCAAGAGACCAAAGCCTTTGGTCAGACCCACACATGCCCAACTTGAGCAGGCCTAGAGCTAGCCCACATGCAACATTTTGCGGTCACTTTGTTGAGCCCCTCCTCTCCTGATCTCCGTGGCAGCTACAGGACACTCCTTCCTGGCACTCTGAGTTCAATCCTCAGCTTTCATTTCTCTTCTCTGTCATGCTATCTCCTGAGACTGGTTCTGTCTGTGGAGCCCAGCTGTGATAAAACAGAAAAAACAGTGGGGACCCAGTGCGTGTTCTTGGGCCACAGTTTCTCCATTCAGAGACCCCTTTCTTGGGGTTTTGGGTACATGCCCACCCACTGCTGCTATCGTACCATGTGGGGTTGCCAGGAGAGGGACAGAACCCAAAACAAAAACAGGCAAGAAACAAAACAAGGGATTTCCTCCTTGTTCCATCCAGCAGGACGCCCTTTTCCTGCTCCTTAGACCAGAAACAGAGGGTTCTTCTAGTGCTTTCTGTCCATACGCACTCAGTACTTCCAGGTTCCCAGTTAAAAGGACACCATTGACAATGTCATAAAAAGCATGAAGTACCCAGGAACAGACCTAACACACAGGTAGAAAATGTCTATAGAAAAAATTATACAAGTGTATTGAGACATTTTTAAAGGACCTAATTAAATAGAAAGATATTCTAAGCACATAATTAAAAGACTGACTATTGTAAAGATGTTAGTTCATTTTAATTGATTTAAGGTTTAAATGTAATACCAATTAAAACCTCAACAGATTCTTTTTTTTTAAAGAAGCTTAACAGCTTATTCTAAAATTTATAAGGAAGTGTGATCTCTAAAGGCCCAAAAGAGGTAAGACAATCTTCAAGAATAATGTGGGAGGCTTTTCTCTACTGGATGTCAAGACTTACTCATTTTAAGTTAGAGTAATTATGAAGGGCAGTATTGACACAGGGATATGCAAATAGTCTAAAGGAACAGAATAGAATCACCAAACCAAAATTTGGACACAATCCTTTTAACGTAGTAGAAAGACTTTCTGCTTCATCCTTTGATGAGTTAACAAATACTCATGGAGCCCCAATTTTGGGCTAGGTGCCACAGTGAATACAAAAGTACAAAATACTCTCAGTCCATTTGAAGTTTAAAATTCTGTTGGTAGAATAAAAGACTTGCACAAATAAAGCAATCAGTGTACAAAACTCAAGGTAACAAATAACAATTGGATAGGGTAGACAAAAAGTTAAGTACAAAGTTAGACAATGAAGAGATTAGAGTGAGCTGTGATCACCTGTGACCACCGGGGAAGTGTGCATGAAGAAACAGGCTTGTGAATAAGGAGGTAAAGATTGGCAAGGACCTCCAAAGGCAGAAGTCACACCCTCACACCCAGAGAAACATCCTGAAACCAGGTGTGAAGGGAGCAGCAAGATCAGTGAGTGTGAAAGACGGAAGAAATACAACAAACACAGTTCAACTACAGAAAGGGACTATGTCAAATCAAGGAGGACTCACCAAGAGCTGTGTGCAGTTATGTTTTTATCACAGTGAACCTCATGATGATGCATAATTTCAATGCACAAATAAAATTTGTTCAAAAAAAAGGTCAAAAATAATCAGGACCCATCCTGATAGAAAGTCACTAAACATCCTTGAATAAGTGAGGAAGGTAAAACTTGCTGTGCTTCATAAAGGTTTATTGGAGGTATGAAATCCAGCTCTGCATTAGATTATGGGGTGTTAGAGGGATGCAGGCAGTAGGAAAGAAAAGGAAGAAACAAATCTGAAATACTCTTGTTAGGAACTGAAGTCATTAATCACGACTGAGGCTTAAAAACACAAGGATGCAGGTTGTATTAAATTCAGGTTTCACAGATGGCTAACCAAGAAGAGCAAAGCAGTCTAAATATTAAGAATCCCACAAATAAAATATAAATGCTGAAGAAGATCATTAACTTGCTGGTTTGACCTACCGGTATTCACTTTTGACGTGACATGAGCTACATCAGTTTTCTGGGACCTGAGGAGAGGCACGGCTTTTGTGGAAGGAGTGTGAATTGTATTCTTCCTTCTATCTTTTGCTTTACTTATCTTTGAAAGAGGTGCAAAAATACCTACAGGCAAATGCAGAATTTCAATTAGTGTTAAACAATCAAAAGCATTTCAAATAAAAGGACAAGTATAATTGTTTGGTAACATAAATCTTTACATTCTTTTTTAGTGCCTAGTATGTATCCTTTAATGAGAGACAGCAAAGAAGAAAGAGAGAGAGAAAGACAGACACTTTCTCTCAAAGAGCTTACAATCCAGTTGTCAAGACTAACAACACACACAATAATTTGGGGGGGGGGCACTGGGGATTGAAACCAGGGGCATTCTACCTCCAAGCTACACCCCCAGCCCTATTTTTTAATATTTTTTTTATTTTGAAACAGGGTCTCACCAAGTTGCGGAGGGCCTCACTAAGTAGCTGAGGCTGGCCGCGAACCCGGATCCTCTGGTCTCAGCCTCCCAAGTACTGGGATTACAAGCATGCGCCACCACACCTGGCTCACAATAATTTTTAAAACCACATAAATGATACATAATCAGGTGTTAGGTGAAATTGAGGCAAAAAGGAAATGATTCAGGTTAACATTTTTCTATTATATCTAAGCTATTGGCAAATAACAGTATACTGTATAGTATAAAAAACCTATTCTTTCATGTCACTTTATATCACCTTTAGATTTATATTTTCCCCACATTATAGTTTTTATGTCCACTTCTTATCTTCTAGACTGTATACCTTTTAAAGATAAAATTCGAACATTACTCATCTCTGCATTCCTCCACTGCATCTAATTACAGTGCCTTACACATAGTAGAGATATTTTTTTAACTATAAAATAGAATCTTCCCAGAAGGCCTAGTCCTCGGTTCCTGACAATCAGAAACATTACAGTGTGTGTTGGGGAGGGAGTCCTGCAGGGACAGGGCAGAGGTTGCCTATCTACAGCACCTGGGCATATAAAATTCCATTAGAAAAGAGTTTATCCAGACAACAAAATATCCAGCATAAATAAGTATTCATGGATTAAAAAACAGTGTGTATAGACCATAAATACCACGCTTATCTTGCTAAGACATTTAAAAAGAAAAATTAAAGTCATTAATATGTATTTTACATTCCTTCATTGAACATTTACAACCTAACAAATATGCACTATGACTAAAATTTAACATATTAAAAACAGGTTGTTTTAAAGCAAAGTAGAAACGCTGAAGACTGTACAAAGAGTGAGTGCGTTGTTTATTGCTAAAATGTACAACTCTATTACTTTTCTGCTAATCTTGAAATTCTTTCCCCCCTTGGATACTGTAGCTTATCCTGATTTCCCTACATCATCTTCTTTTTTTTTTCATTTACTTCCTAGTCTCTCTATGCCGTCTCCTACCTATGAGATTTCCTTGTCTATTCTTTTTCTAAATTCTTATCATACACACACACACACACACACACACACACACACAACACGTGCACACACAAACACACACACTCTAAAACCTGAAGATGATGATGAGGATGATGATTACATTCGGTGTTGCTAAGGGTTTGAAGGAAGAAATTTTATACTCTGGGAATGTAAATTTGTACCATCCCTCTGGAACGCAAAAGTCCAAACCTAATCTACTTTATGGACTTAATTATAAGGAAATAATGAAGCTTACAGTTACACACAAAGGTTGCAAGGTCACACTTGTACATTAAAAGATTCCAAGAGACAAAACAATTTCTAGTTTACTAGGATATTCTAATTTTTAATTTACTACTATATCCCAATCATGCTTCTAGAAATTAATTATGATAAAATAATCTAAGTACAGGAAAATATACCTGAATATGTCACCATTACAATATGATACATAAGTAGCAGAAAACAGAGGTATGGCAACAGGATGTATGAATTAACTATAGCAGCACCCCCCACCCCCATCCATGGCAGATATGTTCCAAGATGTTCTACATGTGGCTACAACTGTAGACAGTACCAAGCCCTATACAAATGTTATGGATATTTTATTTTTTCCTGTATATATTTACCTATGATAAATTTAATTTATAAATCAGGCACAGTAAGAAATTGATAACAGTAATAATAAAAATGAATCAATTGTAACAATATACTGTAATATAAGTTATGTGACTGTTTCTCTCAAAATACATTATACTGTACTGTATTTTTGGTCTATGTCTGACCATGGGTAACTGAAACCACAGAAAGCAAAACCAAGAATAAGAGGGACTACTATTGTATTTTACCACTGATAAGTAAAACAGTAAAGATTATGTAATAATATAGAAAAATAAATCAAGAAAATAAAAATCAATTTATATGTTTCATTATGTTATTATATTTGTGAAAAACCCTATGTATGGATACAGGCAGCTATACTGAAAATTAAAACATATTTAGTCAGGCGTGGTGGCACACGCTTGTAATCCTAGTACTTGTGGAGGCTGAGACAGGAGGATCGCAGGTTCACGGCCAGCCTCAGCTACTTAATGAGGCCCTCTGCAACTCAGTGAGACCCTGTTTCAAAATAAAGAATAAAAAATAGGTCTGGGGGTGTAGCTTGGAGGTAGAATGTCCCTGGGTTCAATCCCCAGTACCGCAAAAAAAAAATATTTGTGAGAACGAACTATGGATCATTTTTCCAATTTATTTGATTTGTGTCAGTAATGTTATAATAATGGTGTTCAATATTTTTTCTTAATCTGAGGGAAAGTATGTGGTTTTTCCTTCAAGGTCTTACCAAAAATTTCCACATGATAAAATATATTTGGTTTTTTAAATTAAATATTTAATTCTATGGCTTAAATTGTTCGACAGCATATAAACTTTATTTATATAGATATCCCTCTTCTTAATTTTTTAATTAATCAAATCATTTGGATGAACCAAAATTAAATTTAAAGCAATGACTGGATACCAAGTCCAAAATGAGCACAGGACAGAGACTGCCCTTATTATTCATTTACTCATGTCAATCCAAGAACTGCTGACATTTCCCTCAGATCTTGACACATAATGGTAAGATTTAACTAAAAACAATCAGATAAGAATTTATTATTATTATTATTATTATTATTATTATTATTATTATTTTATGGTACTGGGGATTGAACCTAGAGGCACTCTACCACTGAGCTACACCCCCAATCCTTTGTATTTTTAAAAAGGTCTGGCTAAGTTACTGAACACTGCCTCAAACCCTGTTCCTCCTGTCTCAATACTGGAATTACAACATGTGTCACCACGCCCAGCTAGGAATAATTAATTTTAAAGAAAAGAGTAATAAATTTTCAGACAAACATGGCCCATTTAACATATGCATTTAACTCCAATCCTCCCAAAGCCCCACTAAAAAATCAATAAAGAATAAAAATGGTATAAACTCACAGGAAATGATAAAAGGAAAAAATATTAAAAGCTTCCAAGAGAGGAAAAAGGTCAAAAACAGAAGGCAGAAAGACTTTGAAACTTCTAAACAGCAACATCGGAAGCTCAAGAAATTCACAGCCCAAGAGACATGTCCTGCCACTGCCTGTGGGTGAATTCTGAGTAGCACATAGCCTCGCCCATCTGTTTACACACTGTCTATGGCTGCTTATTCACCACAAGAGCAGAGCTGAATAGTCGACACAGAGGCTAGATAGCTCACAAAACCTAAAGTATTATCTATTCTTTTACCGAAAAAGTTTGTCAAACTCTACATTAGACGATAGAATATCACCTTCAAAACACTGAGGGAATAGGTACTCAACCTCAGAGTCCTTATCCCAAACTATCATATATATGACAGTAGAAATAAACGTATTTTTAGCATGGAAGGTCTCAAAACATTTTATCTCCCATGAATCCTTTATCAGAAAACTACTGAAGGATATGCTTCACTAAAACAAGCAAGGACGCCAGGCATGGTGGTGCACGCTTGGAATCCCAGTACTTGGGAGGCTGAGACAGGAGGATCGCAGGTTCATAGCCAGCCTCAGCTACTTAGTGGGGCCCTCCACAACTCAGTGAGACCCTGTTTCAAAATAAAAAGAATAAAATATAGGGCTGGGGGTGTAGCTCAGAGGTAGAATGCCCCTGGGTTCAATCCCCAGTACCGCAAAAAAAAAAAAGGAAGAGACTGACTTTGAAAAAGAATACTACAACTTCCTCTTCACAGTACAGAGTCCACAGATGTCTAAACTAGGAAAAGTCAAGAAAGATTCACGTAAACATATTATTTACAAACATGGATATTAATAGTAGAAGATATAGCTAAAGAAATTGAAAACGTTCTTGCCTATAAAGAGCAAGACTAGGTGGAAGGATAAGTCAAAGGAGGGTTCTGTATTTTTTAATAAACCTTACAATACAATTTGACTTTCAAATGAGGTATCTGTATTCACTTTGGTAATTACTAAAAGACATAATAACAGTATTACCAGCTGGGTGTGGTGGTGCACACCTATAATCCCAGTACTTGAGAGGCTGAGACAGGAGGATCGCAGGTTCGAAGCCAGCCTCGGCAACTTAGTGAGACCCTGTTTTCAAATAAAAAATGAACTAGGACTGGAGGTGCAGCTCGGAGGTAAAATGCCCCTGGGTTCAACCCCCAGCAAAAAAACACACACACACACAAACACACACATTACCAAATACTAAAATTTACTATAAAACTTCTGCAATGTTAAAAAATCTAGTATGTGCTAGAATTAACAGAAAAATGAAACAAAACAATCCTAGAAATTGCTGTCTCCATTTTATAGAAGACACGCTGAGGCACAAGAAGAGAATGAAGGTCATGTGGCTGGTGGGTAGAGAAGCTGACTCACACCAGGAGTCAGACTCCAAAGCCCATGAGCTTCAGGATCACCCACGCTGCCTCCGTCAGCTGCGCAAGGACATCCTGTGCAGCCACGGGAGATAACATCGCAGAAGAGGATTCCATCGCAAGGAACAACATGCACAACACAGTGAACGGCAGAAGCAGACTGAAATCAACGTGTCAGGGGTGTTGTGTGTAAGAGAATGAATTTAATTAAACAAACATTTGCTAGAAAGAGAAAGAACCAGCGTAGCTCAGGAATAAAGTCATAAAGTTAGTATGAGGCGCTGTTCCAACATTTCAAGTTCTCCAGGACCCAAGAGCTCTGTGTTCCTGGATCATAAAGCCCTTCGTCACGATCCCACCATGAGCAGGGTTAGAGGAGGTCCCCGAGCCTGGGTGCTCCTGGTGAGATACCTTCTCCCAGTCGCCACGCTGCTCACAACAAAAACTAAGGGTAGCCCCCCACTCCATGTTTTACTGATGAGAGCATCCCTCCCACTATCATCGCTGTCTCCCCACTAGAATCACCCCAGAGATCAATCCCCGCCCCTGAGGAACGACACTCCTCACCCCAAACAAGACGATCTCATTATACTCCCTGTTTACCCATCACCCCTAGATGCCTGAGACTCTTGTCAGTTGCTTCTCTAGATCCACTAACATGGCTCAATAACCCAAGCCCCCCACCACCACCAAACCACCCAACCTCCCAGGGAAATTCCCCGGCCAGCAGGAGTGCCCTCCCCACCCAGCAGGAGCGCCCCTTTCCTCTGAAGGCTTTAGAGCTGCGACCTGACCCTCTCCTGAAGACCTGCTTCCCCGCCACCGCACTCCCACACAGGAGCTGTGCTTTGTCCTGCACCTAGCACCCACCAGGACAAAGTAAAGCGGGCTTTGTGTTTGCTTTCATCACAGCCATTTCCAGAACGCTGACTTCTTCTGCCTTTAAGAAAGAAGGAAAGAGGCTGGAGGAGGCTGAGCAGAGGGAAGGAGGGAGGGGAGAGAGAGAAGAGAAAGAGAAGCTGATCCAAGGCACAATCTTCAGACCGACTGCACCACCCACCACCTCTCCTTCAGGAAGGCACAGACAGAAGTAGGAGTCACTACTCCCCATCCTCATCCTCATTCCATGAAAACCCTGACAGCTGGCTGGCTCCCTGCCCTCCTCCCCTCAGTTCCTCCTGCTCCTCCTGTCTTGGTTCCTGGTGACTTCCACACCCGCCCAGGTGAGCCACCTAACACCCAGGCTGTCAGTTCCTCAGGTACTTTCCTCCCTGTGAGCTTTCCCTCTATCCCAGTTCAGCCAGTCAGGCTTGTCATACGCCATATATCTCCAAAATTTGTATTGAAAGAATCTTCCATTTGCCACCACACCAGTCACCAACTCCAGCATACCCCACTCAGCTTCTCTACAGTGTGAGAAACAGCCAATCCCACCACCTTCTCATGCTCCATCTCCCCAATGGCATCCTCATTCTCCCTGGCCGCCTCAGATTCCACCACTGTCACACTAATCACTCTGTGTATACGCCCTCAGCTCCTTTGCCAAATTCCTTCTGTTGTATATCCGAGAAAAAAATAACCCTGGCAAAACCAGATATTCCACACCTATCCCCAAAAAGTTGTCGATGGCTGAATAAAACCATCCAGCCTTGTACACTGGCCTTACTAAGATCATGACCATAAGCTCCCAGCGGGGCCTCAACAACGGTTGGCCATCTACCTACTTCCCTGCCTCAGTCCTCCATGAACACTGCAAATTTCTCTCCTCAAACCTCCAGCTACCCTTCTCTCTCCTAATATCAGCTAACAGCCATATTTCTTATCTCCTCAGAAAACAGGAGCAGTCAAAAGAGAGTCACCTCATCTTCCCACCACTTCTCTCCTCAGGGAGGGCCAGCTGTGCCCGACACAATGCCAGGTAGTCCCTCCATGAATTCCATCCCCTTTCAACTTGTCAAGGGCGCTCCCCTCTGGCCGCTCCATCCTCCCCTGCAGCATCCACTTCAGTGGGAATAAACATGCTGTAATATCTCCAGTCTTTAACAAGTCCTCTCTAAATCCACACCTCCTTCATCTATTATATTAGTAACTAGGAAAAAGGATTTACTTAAAAGCTATAAAAGGGGATGGTGGTGTAGGTCAGTGATAGAATGTATGCTTAGCATGCATCAGGCCCCTGATTTGATCCCTAACACAACCAAAAAAGAAAAAGAATAAAGAAACTATAAACGAGTAACATTTGATCTTTTAGTTCATTCTTATTAAATTAAGAATATCAACCTTACCATATTTGGGGGCACATTTAAAGTACTGAACTTTTCCAACACTTCCATTGTTTTTTCCTTCTGGTTCATCCAATTCAATGCCAGCCCACTGCCCACTTGCAAATTCAGTTGTTCCACAGAATCTTAATGTCCCAACCTAAATAAAATATAAATCAAAATAATTTTTTAGTATTATTAATAATTCCAAGCATCCTACTCCTATCCACTTTGCCATGGAAGTTTAAAAACTCTTCCTCTCAAAGTAGACTTTAGAATAAGGAACATTACTAAAGATAATAACATTAAACAATGACAAAAGAGTCAATTCACCAAGAAGACATAAGAATCCCAAAAGTGCATGTGCCCAATAAGTGAGCTTCAACACACAAGAAGCGCTTTCCCAAATAGAAATCACACAAAATATGTTCCTGAACCACAGTGGAATTAAACTAGAAGTCACTGACAGAAAAAAATATAAAGAAATCTCCAAATATTTGGAAATTAAGCCATATACTCCTAAATAACTCACAGATGAAAGAGAAAAATTCACAAGAGAAATTAGGAAATATTTTGAACTGAGTGAAAAGAATACAAAAATTTGTGAGATATCCCAAACGCAGTGTTTAGAGAGAAATTTATAGCATTAAATGATTGAATTAGAAAAACTCTCAAGTCAATGATCTAAACTTTCACATTAAGAAATATAAAGTCAAGACTCAAAGCCAGCAAAAGGAAAGAAATAATAAAGATAAAAAAATTGAGAACAGAAAAACAATAGAGAAAATTGATGAAACCAAAAGAAAGTTCTTTGGAGGGATAAAGATTAATAATAAACCTCTAGCTGGAAACTAAATTTAAGAAAGGAGAGAAAAGACACAAATTATCAATGTCACAAATGAAAGGGAGACATTATTACAGACCCTCTCATTTAAAAAGATAGTAGGAAAATACTATGAGCAACTTGGCCCATAAATTTGAAAAATGGGATGAAGTGTTCCAATTTCTTGGGAGACAGAAACTATCAAAGCTCACATATGAATTGAATTTGTAGTTAAAAACTGAAAAAGGAAAAAGACCTCCATCCAAGCCCAGATAGTCTCACTGGTGAATTCTACCAAACAAAGTAAAAATAACATCAATCCTACACAAACTCTTCTAGAATATAAAGGTTGAGAGGTTGATTCCCAACTCCATTTATGAAGCCAACATTACCTGATACTAAAACCGTCAAAGACCTAAGAAACCAATTACCAGTATCCCTCATGAACACAAACACAACAATCTTCAGCAAAATAACAGCAAATCAAATCCAGCAATATACAGAAAGAGTAATATATGACCACCAAGTGAGGTTTATAACAGGAATGTAAGGCTAGTCCAATATTTGAGAATTAATGTGATTCATCATATCAACAGACTAAAGGGAGAAAAATATATTGGTATCTCAACAGATGCAGAAAAAGGCTTTAGCAAATCTTAACATCTTTTCATGATAATAATTAAAAAGAACACCCTCAGCCAACTAGAAATAGTTGGGAACTTCCTTAACTTGATAAAGGACATCTAAACAGACTTCACAACTGCCAATTGTCATAGGTGGTGAAAGACAGAGCACTTTGCCCCCAAGACTGGGAACAAGGCAAGGCTATTGACTCTTACCATGCCTATTCATTATTTTACTGAAGGCCTAGGCAATAAAATAAGGCAATAAACAAACAAACAAAATGCAGATTGAAAAGAGAAATAAGCTAGGTGTAGTGGTGCATACCTATAATCCCAGCTACTCAGGAGGCTAAGGCAGGAGGATTGCAAGTTTGAGGCCAGCCAGGGCAACATAGCATGGCCACATCTCAAACAAAAAAAAAAAAAGAAAGAGAAAGAGAGAATAGTCTCTATTTGCAAATAACATCTTTACATAGGATATCCCCAAGAATTCACAAATAAAAAGTCCAAGAAAACTAATAAATTTAGCAAGATTAAAGGATACATGGTCAATATACAAAAATCAAATGTATTTCCATATACTAGCAACAATTAGAAAATGATATTTCAACAATATCACCATTTATAATAGCACTAAAAATCATCACAAACAGGTATAAATCTAACAAAGTATGTGCAATATCTGTGCACTTAAAACTACAAACCTTGATGAAATAAACCAAAGAAGTATATGATAGAGATATATTGTGTTTGTGAATTGAAGGACTCAATATTTTTATGTCATTTCTACTCAGCCCAACCTAGAGATACAACAGCATCAATTCAAAATCCCAGCAGATTTTTTTTAGAAAAATATACAAATCAGTGCTAAAATATACCTGGAAAGGCAAAGGGACTAGATTTGTTGAAACAATTATGGGGAAAAAATTTGAAAGCCTAACACTACCTGATCGCAACACTTACTATAAAGCAACAGCAATTATGACAGTATTGAAAAAAGAATAATCAGTAGATCAATGGAGCAGAGTAGAATCCAGAAACACCATACATGCATGGTCAAGTGAGTTTTTAAAAAGGTGCAAGGACAATTCAAAGGAGAAGAAGAGGTGTTTTAAATGGTGTTGAAACAAAGGGGAACCATATGTTAAGAAGAATGAATGAAACTACTTATTTCTCTTAAAAATTAACTCAAAAGTAAATATAAAGCTAAATGTAAAAACTAAGCTGTAAACTTCTAGATGAAAACACAGAATGTTTCTTTTATATGATACTAAACACACAATCCATTAAAAGAAGTCAACAAATTGAACTTAATCAAAATTTAAAATTTCTATCTGGGTGTGGTGGTGCATACCTGTAATCCCAGTACTTGGGAGGCTGAGACAGGAGGATTGCAGGTTCAAGGCCAGCCTCGACAATTTAATGAGACCCTCAACAACTTAACAAGACCCTGTTTCAAAATAAAAAATAAAATAGGGCTTGGGTGTATCTTGGAGGTAGAACACCCCTGGGTTCAATCCCTAGAAACAGAAAAAAATTAAACTTTCATTCTTTGGAAAAAATTAAACTTTCATTTTTTAAGAAAATAAAAATATAAGCAATAGACCAAAAGAAAATATAAAAGAAACAAGACTGGCCATAAATTGACAGAGCTAACCCTAGTTCATTCATTAAGTATAGGCACGTACACTGTGGATGCTGCTATTTGTGTATAGCTATAATTATTCAAAATAAAAGAATAACATTCGCAGTCACAGTTATAGGAATACTACCAAAGCTGGATGTTCATCCCAATTTTTTAAAAAGTTATACATTCATAATCTCTTGGTATTTTAATTCCACAGACAAGTGAAAAACTAACAGAAGTCCTGTGAATGCATTATTTTGAAAGCTGGTGAATGCCATTCTTAACCTGTTTGCAGTTTTGTTTCCTTTTTGAAGCAATTTACTCAATATACCAAGCCTCTAAGTTCCAGTGTTTTCTGAGAAAACTACATCACTCCCAATACACACACAAACCCACCAAAATACTGAGATGTAATGATGTTGGGAAGGTCAATATCAAATCAGGAATTCCCTGATCCGTTCTCCATACTAAGCTCCCTATCAACCTCAAAATTAAGAACAGAAACAAAAACAGAAGAAGAACCTCTAATGAGGTTGGGGATATGACTCAGTGGCATAGTGTTTGCCTAGTGTGTGTGAGACCCTGGGTTCAATCCCCAGTACTGAAAAAAAACCCACTCTCACACAAAGTATTAAATAAAGGAAACTGGAAACTGGCCACAGTGAAGGCCACGCAGAAGCTGCAGCTCTAGTGAGAAAGGTGCAGGTTATACAACATCTAAGGCTGCCCTGTTTGTGGAATCTGGAAGCCAAACATCAAAGGTCCTCTTTGATCTGTTCTGCAAAGCTGGCCAGCCATGGGAGAAGTACCATTGGTACTGGCTGGGGGCTGTGTGCAAGATTTGGGCTCCATCCATTTTCAGCTCATGACTCTAAATTCACTCAACAGGTCTAACTCTACTTTTTCCTGTGCAAATACAGACATCTTCACTATCAAGTTCAAATAGTTTATATTCATAAATTGTACTTCAAGCAAACTTACATACAAATTTCACATTTTCGGTCATGTATCTTTCTACCTACACGATGAACACTTTTTCACAAACTCAAAATTCTGACCATGCTGCATGCTGGGACACAGATGACCCTGCACACCGCTTCAGGAATTACAGTTACTTACTGTACCTTCTGTCCTGCAATGACAACCCGGTCTCCCAGCTTCAGGCCAAGAGACGTAAGTGTTGCTTTGCCAGTAACGTGATCATAATTTGGAAGCATGGCCTTAGGGATGCTACATGACAGAGGCACCGCATCCAGCAGCATCTGCTTGATTTCCTTAGCGGTTGCTGCAGCGTCGGCCATTTCTAACGGCATATCCACTGGGTCTGGAACAACGTCAGCAGGGATCTGTCCTTTGTCATTCTACAAATGAAGGTAAGAGAAACATCTTCAACTCTAATTTACTTAGAGTGCCCGGCAGTCATAAAAAATTCTTTTGGGAAGAATTTTAAGTTAAATGTGCTCATCATTTTTTTGTTCAAAAATATTGACTGTATACTTATTATATGCCAGAAACCATTCTAGGAGCTAAAGATACCACAGTAAAGAAAACAAAAAGCTTTGCCTTCAAGCAGCATATATTCTAGTGGGAGAGACAGATCGTAGACAATTAAACAAGTAAATTCTATGGTGTATTACACAGTAGCAAGTGGCACAGAGAAAACAAAGCCGAGAAGGAGGTGGACAATGTGGCACAGAGGTGGTTGTAGGAGGAGCTATTCATATAGAGTGGTCCAGGAAGGCCTCTGAGAAGACATGTTCACATAGAGGCCCAAAGGAGATGAGGGCATGACCCTGCAGGTTATCTGATAGGGAAAGCATTCTGTGTACTGGGAAGGGAAGTGCTAAGACCCTGGATAGAGAGCACACCTGGCTGCACAGGCAGAGGACAAGCCAGAGTCACAGGACGGACTGGCTTCCCCTTCCTGGGCCCAACCACAGCCATGCACCCTTAACAATTTGGTCAATAAAGGACCACATATACAACAGCTCCCATAAGACTGTATCACCTGGTGCCATATAGCAGTCTCAAGTTATGTAAGTGCACTGTGTGATGTTCACACAAGGACAAAGTCACCTAACAATGCACTGCTTAGGACCTGTCCCAGTCATTAAAGGACACGTGACTACAATCCACTATTCCACAGTCACCACCTTGGCCACTAGTGCAGGAACTCAGACTCCAAATAGAAACTGTAGTTTCTATGCTTTCAAAATTTGGACTAAAATCAAGAAAACTGTTCTGCTCTCAATAGAAAGGAGAGAGAGAGTAGCCTCAGATTTACCCCATGACAAGATAAAATAGCAAGTTATAAGCCCAATTCATTAGCATGGTATTTATATAATTAAACCTATCATAAAAATCATCTCCCTGGTTCTCACATCAAGAAAAAGCCTGTGAACACAACGGACAGAATCCCTGCCCTTTAAGAGTTCACATTATAGTAGGAGAGACAATTACCAGTTAAATAAGAGACTACTGAAATTTTGGTATGCCAATTAGGAAACTTAAGTACTGGGAAGATAATGGCCCACTGAGTCATTTACACTATTTCTGGCAGGGATGACATTACAATCCAGGCCATCTGGGCCCTTAGCCTGTCTGCTTTCCACACTACCCTTCCCCTAGAAGTTATCCTCCTCATTTTCCCTAACCAAAAGCCTTAGACTTTATGAGAAAGAGTGTGGATTTCAATCTTCTTATGACAAATCAAAATTGTTAAGTGAGAAATTTTTCCTTTTTCTTCTGTTCTGCTGATAATCTTCAAGTGATCAATATGGATAAAAGAATGAGGCTCTTAGAGCACTCTTAGTTTATAATTGCCCTACATTTTATGTTTAAAAATTCAAGTCAGTTTGGTCCTAAGTAAAAATACGGAGGAAGACATTTTATCAGATTTCTGGGATGGTGATGGACTATTTTAACACCAGATTTTAGAAAACTACAATGAACACATGTATAGCACTAATGTATACTCTCTAAAAAAGAGAAATGGACATATCTGGAGGAAAATATTTTTTAAAAACTTGTGCTGATGGGTTGTAAACTATAATGAATATTTTACTTTAGACTTGTGTTATATCTTCACTTAAAAAAAATAAAATGGGGATTGAACCCAGAGGCACTGTACCACAGAGCTACATAGCCAGTCTTTTTTTTTCTTTATATATATTTTTTATTTTGAGACAGGGTCTCTCTAAGTTGCCCAGGCTAGCATCAAATTTGTGATCCTCCTGCCTCAGCCCAGCTGGGATTACAGGCATGTGCCACCACACTCAGCATATCCCACTTTTGAAAGCTGGTCACAAGCTTCAGTTAATTCCTGAAAAATTTAGCAACTCAAACGTCTGTTAAAAAAAAAAAACTAAGTAACAGTAAGAATAATAAAATAACAACAGTGATGCTGTTTTCCTAACATGAGAAGGCTTAGTCATGACTAATTATGGAATTCCACTTTCTTCTAGCATGTATGCTCCAGAGACTACTGTTGACTTATGTGGTGACTATTTTCAAAGGTTTACTCCATTCTTCAAAGTGTGCGTGTGCGCACACGTGTGTGTGTGTGTGTGTTGCTAGGGACTGGCCCCATGGGCATTCTACCTCTGAACTATACTCCCAGCCCTATTTTATTTTTTATTTTAAAACAGGGTCTCGCTAAGTTGCGGAGGGCTTTGTTAAGTTGCTGAGGCTGACTATGAACCTGCGATTCTCTTATCTCAGCCTTCCAAGTACTGGGATTATAGGCACGTGCCACCACATCCAGCTTAAAAGTATATTTAACTTTGCATTTAATTTTTCTATTCTTTTGGCATAAATTTTCTTTTTGAAAGAATTCAAAGTATTATTTAATAGAAAAAATATAACTTTAATATATGCATTTGCATTTAACAGCTAGCTTCTCATAAATACATTAAAAGCCTAAATGAAAGATACTTAAACTCAGAGACTGTGAGACTGTGAGGAGGATTTCACCTGCTCATATAAGAGTTATTCTATTAATAGCAACATCCAGATCCAATTCTTTACTGAGAGATAATATAAAACTTTTTAATGCTTTTACTTCAACCTCTTACCCTAAACGCAGGGTTTGCTCCATGCTCCAGTAAGCATTTTACAGCACCTGCACACAAGTTATACGCTGCGATATGCAGAGCTGTTCCAAAATTAAAGTCACTGCAAGTGGCATCCACATCTGCAATTAAACATGACAAGGATATTAACTAACATTTTAAATTTAGCTATTATAACTTAAAAGATACCGGATGTTTATTTGGGGTGAGAGACATTTTCAGCCTTTCAGAAGACTTACATCAACCCACCAGAAGCACTATTTCACAATCGAATAAACTCTTTGTATTACAATCTGGCTAAAATAATCAATTGATTGTTTTCCCGGTACTGTAAAATTCATCATAAAATGGAGTGATATGATCATGGGTTTTCCAGACATCACAAACTAAACCATATTAAAAGAAATGAATGGCAATAATTCATACTCATAAAAGTAGCTGCTTCCCATAGCTCTTACTCTTGCATCCCTGCCATGACGACCATCGTGAGGCAGCAAGGCTTGCGCCCGGGATCAGCAATCAGTGACCCACAGGCCCAATCGGCCCCACCATCTGTTTTTACCAAATTTTATTGGAACACAAGCACACTTGTTCTTAACATATTCTCTATGGCTACTTTCATGCTGCAACCATATGGTCTGAAAAGTCTAAAATACGACTAGGTAAAACAATGCAGAATTCCAAACCTATTAAAAATAAAAAAGCTTACTATATATATATATATTTTTTTTTTTTTTTTTTTTGCGGTACTGGGGATTGAACCCAGGGGCATTCTACCTCCAAGCTCCACCCCCAGTCCTATTTTTTTATTCTTTATTTTGAAACAGGGTCTCACTAAGTTGCGGAGGGCCTCACTAAATAGCCAAGGCTGGCCATGAACCCGGATCCTCCAGTCTCTGCCTCCCAAGTACTAGGATTACAAGCATGCACCACCATGCCCGGCTGATATTTACAATATTTGACTCAACAAATCAGTTTGGACTTCATAATAAGAAAAGGAATCTTCAAATTCTAGGGACATTTTAATAGCTTTTAATAAATCATCATTAAAACACAGGAAATTCTCCCAACTTGGAGAATCTCATTTTGAATGTTTTCTGTAACAAGGATTTAATATACCTCTGATTCTGCATGCAAATCCTACTTTAATCTACAAAACACCATCCTGCGTGTCCTGCCGACAGCTACAAGCAAGCAGCCACACTCAGGATCCATTCTATCAAAGACATGGTCCCATACACAAAGGCCCTTGTCCCAACATCACTCAGAAAGTGAAAAGGCAGAATTTTAAAACAAAAATAGCCAATTATGCAAATCAGAGGTAGAAACTCACATCCTGGAAAGTTGACCTATTGAATCACTAAAGCATGTCTTCTACAATGAGGACAATACTTTACACCCTCTTTAACTTGAAGGAATGTTCTTCACTTACTCTCATATTTTTTTCCCATAAGAAAACTGACCTCACCGGAGGGTCAGGGTTCGCGGCCAGCCTCAGCTACTTAGTGAGCCCTCCACAACTTAGTGAGACCCTGTTTCAAAATAAAGAATAAAAAATAGGGCTGGGGGTTTTGCTCGGAGGTAGAAAGTCCCTGAGTTCAATCTCCAGTACTGCAAAAAAAAAATAAAAATAAAGAAAACTGACCTCCAAAAGGAGAACCAGAGAGAAATCAAAACGCCAGAACTGGGATTTACACATTCTGACCTTCCATGGTGGTAAATAACCAGCAAGATGGGGGGGCACTGAAATTTTATCCACTGAGTCGAATCACAGAATTTCAGAAACGAATGCCAAATAAAATAATTATCCTTTATTATTTCGATGCCAAGCTCTGGAGGCTTTATTGCTCTATTCCCAGCTACCCAAGCAAGATGAAAGAATTATAAAGCACATGGAATCAATTCCACATAAAATCCACGGTAAACTGGAGAATCTGCAGATATGAGAAAACCCAAAGAACATGCTTCAATTTTGTATCTCTTTGTACTAAGTCTTTTGTAAAAGGATAGCAAGTAATCTTCAATAAAGAAATTCCAAACTATCTCAGAAATAAAATGGAATAGGAACGCATATGACACAAGATATATTAGAAGAAAAAAATCTCCTTGACCTATAATTTTTATGCCACTACCAATGTATCCAATTAAGTACTCGCCTTTTGGTTTTGATGTCTTCAAAATCACTCTTATAAGTTCCGGCACATCAAAATAAGCAGCATAATGCAAAGCATTCATATTTGTCCAGCGACTCCGCAAACTAACGTCTGCTCCCAGATCAATAAGTTGAGCTGCAAATTTTACAGCGGTCTCGACATCACCTAAAGAAGATTTTCTATATTATTTTTAGTATAAATCTTAAGTCCTAATGGATGGCTATCTACTACCTCAGTTAAAAAGCCAAAGTAAATAGCACACTGAAGACACATTTACACCTCATAAATTTCACTTTCGGGAATGTATTCTAAGAAAACAATCATACTCAGGGATGTGAATAAACACTTAGTGGTAAAGATGCTCATCACTGCACTGTTTATTATGAATAAAATTCCAAAACAACCTAAAAGCATAATAATAAGAAATTGACTAGCCGGGTATGGTTGGCGCACGCTTGTAATCCCAGTACTTGGGAGGCTGAGACTGGAGGATTCAGGTTCGCGGCCAGCCTCAGCTACTTAGTGAGGCCTCCACAACTTAGTGAGACCCTGTTTCAAAATAAAGAATAAAAAATAGGGCTGGGAGCCGGGCGTGGCGGCGCACGCTTGTAATCCCAGTACTTTGGGAGGCTGAGACCGGAGGATCCGGGTTTGCGGCCAGCCTCAGCTCTCGCTCTGTCTCTGTCTCTGTCTCTCTCTGTGTCTCTCTCTCTCTCTCCTTAGTGAGGCCCTCCGCAACCTCGTGAGACCCGGTTTCAAAATAAAGCATAAAAAATAGGACCGGGGGCGTAGCACGGAGGTAGAACGCCTCTGCG